>JANAVB010036819.1:2756101-2757117 GCA_029216955.1 Iris pallida
CGCCAGTACATTGACACGTTGGAGGCCATATTGCATACCTTGGTCAAGTCTGTAGACGAAATCAAAGCGGCACTGCCTACTCTGCAGGGAGTGACACCTGGCCAGACAAGCACGGGTCCCGCGAACAACATAGATTCAAATTCAGCGGCACCAAACCCGGACAATAATGCTCCCGAGATAACGGCCCCTACCGCGACAGATGAGGCCCGAGAAGTAAGGAGAGAGGTTCAGGAGCTTCGAGCGATGTTCCACGCCCGAGAAAATTCTCAAGACCTCAGAATACGGCAACCATATCCAGCTGAATGGAGGGATGTGCCCTTTCCTCCAAGATATAAGCCGTTCAATATCAACCCATATGATGGTAAGACTTCAGCAAGCCAGTACATCACTTACTTTGAGGTCACTACCGACCATCTGCCCCATGATGACGCCATCCTCACACGGTTATTCATTGGGGCACTGGAAGGAGTCGCCTTCGATTGGTACCGCAACCTGCCAGATAATTGCATCCACTCCTTCGCTGGCTTCAAGCGCTTGTTCTTGGAGAGGTTCTATGAGGTAGGGCAGGACGTCACGATGTCTACCCTCATGGATGTCGTCCAAGGAGAGAAAGAGCTGACAAGGAATTACATTGAGCGGTTTCGTCAAACCACAATGAAGTTACCATCTGGCAACCCGGACTCTTCCTTGATTGAAATTTGCCAAAAGAGACTACTCCCAACAATTAGTCTCTGGATGGGCGAAAGTCAATTCAAGGACTGGAAGGCCTTATCATCAGCGCTACAAGTGCGAGGAACGATTGAAGAAAGCTCGC
The DNA here is from genome assembly GCA_029216955.1 of Iris pallida. NCBI lineage: Eukaryota > Viridiplantae > Streptophyta > Magnoliopsida > Asparagales > Iridaceae > Iris > Iris pallida. The sequence goes on from JANAVB010036819.1 coordinate 2,756,916, forward strand.
CAACTGGGGTTGCATATCTCAGAGGGAGAGAGCAAGGGGAAGCATCCCAATGCCAGCAACGACAATGGGGGTAGCCCCTCCAACAACCGGACACAAAGGCAAGCAGTCCATGGTGACCGATACAGCCCAGAAGCCCGAGCCACAGCCAGCAAACAAACAATGGCCTCAAATCACTTATTCTTTCAAAGACGGCCACGTCAAG
>JANAVB010036819.1:2775372-3069696 GCA_029216955.1 Iris pallida
ACATAACTATCAAAATAACAAATATTTGATACTAGCAACTAATTATCGTATATTTCTTACACAAAATCTTATCAATGATAATAATAACTAGTTTTAAAAAGACTTATGATATTTTTAGGAATATTTTCGAAACAAAATCTTTTCTACTATCTAGCATATAATTAAAATTAATAGCATATAAATTTAAGCCCAAAATATAACTGATTTATCGTTATAACTAAAAATGATATTTGTTGTCATGAAAATATTGTAACTTATATTTTACACATTGAAAAAGTGTTTATGATCTTTTAAACTATCAAAACCATTAACAATGTAAGTTAGTAAAAATATTTTATTAAGAGAATTTAGTACTTTAATTCAAACTAGTTTATTTGATTATCACAAAATATCTTTCAAAGATCTCGAGGAAAAATTTATCCTTTAAACACAATAAAATAAAATATTGAAAATCCGGGAAGAGGAGTTACAGCTCGTATTTTCCTAGCCGCATGCGCCCTGTACTTCTCCCAGCCGCATGCACTTTCTTCCCGGCCGCATGTGCCCGTTCCTTCCTTCAGCCGCATAAGCCTCCATCATTCGGCCGCATGAACTTGGTCCTCCCCTAGCCGCATAAGCTCCTTGTTCAGCCGCATGAGTCTGGGCCGTAGATAGTCTGGCCACATGACCTTATTAAATTTTGAGCCGTATGTGCATGTCCATTTTGAGTCGCATATGCTTGTTGGTTCTTGGCCGCATGAGTCTCAGCTGCCTGTTCCTTTGTGTCTTAGTCCTCATTTCTGAGCTGACTACCTATGTGATGGCTGGATATCCCTATATGTGTACTGAGGTACAATCTACGTGAGCACCGAGGTACTATCCTATGCGCTAAGTGTTCCTACATGATACCTGCCAATACCACCAAGAGTCCAGCTTTTACATAAGTAATGGTCAGTAGCAATGACGTGGTATATGTTGTGTGCTGCATTACACCAAGAAGGGGGTATCTATGTATGACTCCATGAGCCAGTATAGATTCTTTCTTGGGGTACTCGTACAATGTACGACATCTAGAGGAGTGAATATGTGACCACGACATGTGAACTCTGAGTATAACCTAGGGATTAACTAGGCAACTAACTTAGTAGATGCATTGGATGGAAAGAATTCCGAGATCGTGCCATACTAGCCACCCTAGGTCCAGACCTGACGTGTCGGGTTGGCCGCCACGGATATGGTTTCATTCACCTATAGCGGATGGCTATATCCGACTCCTACGAGCTATGTGTTAAATATTTTAGCGCGGTAGCCCTTCGGGGGACTGGTGCATAATCAGTGAGTTATATGTCTTATGGTTTGGCTAGCCCTGCTGGGTTGACACGATCTGAGGATTCCTTTTTTATCAGTATCGCGGGGATAACTCCGCCAAATATAGAAAGCTGCAGGAATGAATGGCCGCTTGAAAAATGTCTTGTCTGTGCTTGAGCCTTCCATTAGTAGTCGAGGGACATGGACTGTCATGGTGCGTGGTCCAACCCATGTCCTTATTTGGTTGTTGGATTGGCCTATCGTGCTAGGACAGGCTGTGGACCGAGGTTACGACCGGAAGCTTATTATTATTATTTCTATTATTATTTTTGCTTGGAATTTATCTCACTCTTTTGTGCTCCCTTGTGGTACTTGCTATTCGAGACTGACCCCGCTGGTTTTGTTTGGCCAGATCACGTAGCAGAGCCTGAGGATTCGAACTTCTTTCCTGATGTCAATGGTGCATACTAGAAGCATGGCTGACGGGGGACTTGAGTGGGTTCCTTCTCCACCACACTAATATCTTTACTTATGTCCTAGCGTTTAGTCCCCGACACCTGTTTAGCCGGCAAATCTGGATATCTTGTCCTCACATAATTTGTAATTAAATCAGACTACAACTGAGTACAATTATGTAACTTTGACTCTCTAGGCTAGCTAACTTATAAAGCTAGATCTCCATAATCATTTTAATGAAGCATCAGGGACGTCTTACTGCTTTATCTTATATGTTCATTAATTGATGATTTCTTGCTTGAATGATTGAGACATAGATATTCTGTGTGACCATATGAGACTTGAATGTAGCATGTACTCCCTTGTCTCTCGACAGCCACGATCGCCGTATGACGTTTGTATACCTCATATGGAGTAGCTGGCCTAGTCCGTCTCTGTATTTCGGTACTGGAGCGTGACATTACCTATCATTTGGAAGCAGATCCGCTTACCTATGATAAGGCAATGAAGACCAGAGGTGCTATTTTCTGGAAGGAGGCGATAGATAATGAAATTGAATCAATCACCTCCAATAACACTTGGGTGTTGGTTGATCTACCTGAAGGAGCAAAACCTATCGGATGCAAGTGGATCTTCAAGAAGAAGATGAAAACTGATGGAACCATTGACAAGTTCAAGGCCAGGCTAGTGGCAAAAGGGTTTTCTCAGAAGCAGGAGATCGACTACTTTGACACGTATACTCCAGTAGCTCGGATGACCACCATCAGAATGTTGATTGCTCTCGCAGCGACACATAAGATGGTGATACATCAGATGGATGTAAAAATGGCATTCCTGAATGGCGAGCTGACCGAAGAGATCTATATGCAACAGCCAGAAGGGTTCGTCATCAAAGGTCTTGAAGACAAAGTCTGCAAGTTGGTGAAATCTCTGTACGGTTTAAAGCAAGCTCCCAAAATATGGCATGAGAAGTTTGATAAAGTCATAAGGTCAAATGGCTACAGGGTCAGTGAAACAGACAAGTGTGTCTATACGAAGTTTGCTGACGGAAGAGGAGTCATCGTTTGGCTATACGTGGACGACATGCTAATCATAGGTACGGATATAAGCTGTGTCACGAAGACAAAGAAGTTTCTCTCGACGTAGTTCAGTATGAAGGACTTGGGGGATGCTGATGTTATCTTGGGACTCAAGATCATCAGGACAGACACTGGACTAGCGCTGTCACAGTCTCATTATATTGAGAAGATGATCACTCATTACGGGTATCAGGATCTTTCAGGGATCGATACGCCGTATAAGTATGATTTGAAGATAAAGCCTAATTCAGGGAAAAGCTTCAGGTAGCTGGAGTATGCAAGCATAATCGGGAGTTTGATGTATGCTACTACTGCTACAAGGCCTGATATAGCTTTTACTGTAGGAATGTTGATTCGTTTTACGAACAACCCAGGCATTGAGCACTGGAAAGCTGTGAAACGGGTTATGATATATCTCAAGAAGACTCAGACATATGCACTGTACTACAGCGAAGATCCATCGGTAGTGGAAGGCTTCAGTGATGTCAGCTGGTGCTCAGAAGTGGAGAGCGAGAGGTCCACAAGTGGATATATTTTTACAATGGGTGGAGCTGCTATATCGTGGAAATCGAAGAAGCAGACTATGCTCTCGCGGTCATCCATGGAATCTGAGTTCTTTGCACTTGATACCGTAACGGAGAAAGTAGAATGGCTTCGGAAGCTCATGTATGATCTTCCATTGGTTGGGGCACAAATACCGGAGATACCAATATACTGCGACAACCAGACGACTGCGACGGTGGTATCAAATGACCTCTTCAACAGAAAAAAAGGACTGTGCGTTTGAAGCACAGGACAGTACAAGATCTCATCAAGAGGGGTGTTATTATAGTGATTGATGTTCGGAGTCAGAAGAACCTAGCGGATCCGTTCACAAAGGACCTCAAGCGCCAGCTGGTCGATGACACAACTTATAAAATGGGCTTGAAGGCATTCTGATATTGTGTTATTACAATCCTACCATAAAGTTTTATGCTATTAGTACAAAGAAAAATCTACTAGGCATCTAGCTTTTGGTTCAAGGGAGAACTATAAACCGAAAGAATATCAGGAACGGTGGGTACTTGTCCTATGTGGCATAGAGAGGTTACGGACCTACAACTACTGTTGTCTACTGTTGTTTTCTGCAAAAAACGGATCCTGTGGGAAGGTTGGCTTAAATGCCTTAATGAGTTCTCAGGCAGAGTGAATGTCTGGAGTGCTTTACAGGAAGCACGGTAGCACAGCACTACAAGGAGTGTAACTCCATGCTATACTGGGGTGACTCCACCATGAGGTTTCCGGTTGGGGGTAATGCCTCGGCTTTGTGAGCCAAGTCACAGCGGAGTAGCATCGCAAATAGGCAGGTAGCCTAATTGTAACTCCTCTTCCCAGATTTTTTATTTTTATTATTATTATTTTATTGACTTTATTTCTAGTTGGGAAAATATGTTGTTATCATAATTTTTATATATCTGTGAAACTATTTTCGTATGATTTTTATAAATGATATATTTAGACCCATTAATTTCCTTTAAGATTTGAAAATATGTTTCCAAATACTATTTAATATTGAGTATTATTTCAAAGAACTATTTTAAAATATTATTATTTCCAAAGTATTAAATATAGATTTGGTTAGTACTTTAGGGTTTTTAAATTATTGATTTCAAAAAAATGGTTTTTGAAAAAGCATAAACAATTTAAATAATAAAAAGATTTGTTAAAAAGTATTTTGAATAGAACTTATAAAAAGTATTTTTATTTGTGATGGAAGCGAATATTATCTTCATTTAGTAATTAATGAATTGATAATTACTTTGTACGTTTAAATCAGTTTGATAAATATTAATTGATTTATGTGACGATATTTAAATTTGTAAGTTTTAAATTATTGATAATATTAAATATGAGATTTATACATAAGTTGTTTTTAAACTATTTGAGACTTAAATATTTATTTAATTTTATGGTTATGATACACGTCCTACAAGTAATTTGATAATATTAGCATTAAATTAATTTCTTATTATACGCAATTGTTGGGTTAGTTTTATGTCTAAAACTATGATTGAATGTTGTCCTAATTTATTGCAATATCACTTTAAATAGGAATTGTATATGTAAAAATGTGCAAATCCTTCTAATCAATATTTTGATATTCAATATTTTGATATTCAATCTTATAAATTTATTTAAAGACTATTTAAAATATTAGATAGTATTTTAGAATAATACCATTTAATACTTTTGTGCATTAAGATTTGATCAATCTTCTAATTAGTTAGGTTTAAATATATGGGAAGACCTATGCGTGCTTATCTAAGCTAGCTAAACGTGGTAGCCCTATTCATATATGTATATACCAACAGAGTAACCATCTCGTCAAACCCTCCTCCGAAAACATGAACTCCTCCCCGCATCCATCTCCGTACGACACCACCTTGTCGCTTTCCCAGCCATCAACAACACCCGATCCCTGTAGTACCCCGCTCCCGTTGGGGCGAAGCACTATGTAATAGGCTCGTGCCAAGTCAGACATGGTCGGGAACATAGATGGCTAGTCTGACTTGGCGACGAGTTTGATATACAAAAACCATGGCATCAATAAAATCGATTTGGACGAGTGATATGAGTACCGTTCCAACTAATGGATCGAATACTGTTGGAATAAGTCCTAGATGCGGTAGGCGGCGTCTTGGCGAAGGAACTCTAAAGAGAGCGACGCAACCCGTCTGCCGTTGGTTTTATTGGTTTTCTTGGCTTTCTGAACGAATTGTTGTGTAGATTTGATAGTGTGCTTTCGCGTCGATTTCTGAATGCGTCTTTGGGAATTTCGAAGGAAGGATCGAAGGAAGGGTTCTAATTCGATGCTCGTGCCATTGTAGGAGTTCGTGTAACTGACGCTTGACCATCGTGAAGCGTTCTCCTACTCTCGGCGCAATCTCCTTAGGTGGGTGGTTCTTCGGCCCCTTCTTTTCTACTCCTTTCCGTCAACTAAATTCTTAAAGTTCAACGTTCAAATCGATGATGCTAACGGGATGTATGCTTGCCACTAAGATCAAGAGCTCGGGATAATATATCAACCTAGAAAGTTAACTCCGAATCTATAAGTTCACACTAAGTAGAGAAAAGATAAAGTTCTAAGAAAGAGATAGAATATATTTCATGCCATGCAAAACACAACTATGAAAACCATGGTAGCGGTACATCATGCCTCGGAGAATTTGGTGCCTACGGGATACTAAATCAGAATGTACGGTTTTGGGGGAAAGGACCCTTGCACGAGTAGGAATGATTATGTGATTTGATAATGGTTACGCTATGCAATTTACTTCATACATATTAAGCTGTTCATACATTCGCATGGTCAAGGACGACTTGTGCACAAGGTGAGCTTTCCTCGAGACGGTACTCGGGGCCCTGGGACCGAATCGGCCTAGGAGAAAATTATGGAAATTGTGCTTCGGCACGAGGCATTGCGAGACCTCCAGTTAGGCTCGCTACCTGGACTGGAGGGCGCGTCGCAAGGCTACGTAATCGTCCTTCATGGTGTCGATATCACCAATGATCGCATATAGGATAGACTGCATGCTCACCTATTGTCTTATGCAGGTGGTAAGTATCATGTATATTTTGTGCAGGAAAGGAGCACGGCCGTGGTAAGAATGCCTTTAAATTGGTTATGTGTTATCGTTTAAAATGTGCCTTCGATATGAACTGAAATTCATATAATTCTAAATAGAAAGATCACTTCGTATGCTAGAATCCTTAATAAACAGTGTCGGTTTAGACGAGTGGGTTCGTCCCATCCACTAGCAAGTGTGCTAACCCCCAACTCCCCAGGTAACGAGCTCGCTGCGGGAGCTCGAGACTAGACGACAGCTGAAGAACGGGAGGCGGCACGAAGCTCTCATATTCTGAAGTATTTTGAAGCCCAACCCAGATCGAACGCTTTGTTCAAATGTATAAATGGGCGTGAATGTATGGAACGACAAGGATTATTTCAGGGCAAGCTTGTCGACGAGTTTTTCTTTTGTGTTTCAAAGATGTAGCCGCAACGGCATATGTAATATAAAAATGACCTTGCACATACTTTGCAAGCTTATGAATGAAAAGCTAAATTTCTTCCTATGCTATGTCTTCAACTCTCTGCACTGTTTAATTTCAACGCGTCGAGTCAAAGAGGAATTTCCAATTGCACATCCTTGCCTTGTGCAAGTCCTTTAGAGACTTGCATGGCATTACGTCCCGACCCATAGGGATCGATTTATATCGAGCCAAGGCGATGGCGACCGATTCGGCGAGTCGGGGCGTGACAAGTTGGTATCAGAGCTTGGTTCACACCTCGGACCTTTTAAAAATACTTTCTTTAGATGATGCCGTTGTGAATTTTTCAAAAACTATGCTTTTCGACATATGCGGCCTGAAATAATCATTCCATACATATAAGCCGTAGATATTTTGAGAATACTAACGGGTTTGCTCAATTTTGTAGGAATGACGGAAAGACTGGGTGTCCCTGCTATCAACGCCATATTGATGAGCACGGATAGTACCGAAGGTGCGACGCCTAGCGAATCTGCCATGGAGCGACTACTACGCCTCATGGAACTCCAACAACGCCAGTCAGAGACGCAGCAACGATAGCTGCAGGAACAGATCCAGGCCCAAGTCAGCGCCCAACAAAAGCAAATAGAGGCCCTGACCCGGATCGTGAGCACCATAGCGACGCAACAGAACTCGACGACCGTCACGTCCGAGGAAGAAGTGCAACCCGTAAAGACAAAACATGTATCTTCCTCCTCCCTGCTCAAGATGACCAAGTTCAAGAAAATGAACCCGCCTGAATTCAACGGTCGAGCAGAGCCTGACAAAGTCATGGGGTGGCTAGTAAAGATTGAGAGTCTGTTTACTCTCCTCAACATCAAGGGGTCCAAGAAAGTCGGGTGCGCAGCATTGCAGCTCAACTTGAGGGCCTACGACTGGTGGGAGGCGAAGAAACAGGAACTCCAAGAGTCCAACCCTAACGCCAAGATCTCGTGGGAGACGTTCAAACGGACCTTCCTCCAGCAATACATCCCTCGTGCCCTTCGTCGACAAAAGGAAGAGGAATTCATGTCCTTGAAGCAAGGAAAACTTGTCCGTTGAAGACTACGATGCGAAGTTCGCGAAGCTTGCAAAGTTTGTCGGGGCTTTTGTAATGCCTGTTGTTCGTATTATGTATTTAAGAATACGTGTACGTATTTTATCTCGTATTGGCCATGGTTCATCTTGGTTTGGGTTGGCTTGGGTTGGTTCGGCTAGGCTTGATTAGCCTTGGTTCATCATGAACCAAGGGTGAACCCCCTACCTACCACAACCAACCCCATTTATTAACCTCTTCCCATTCTCTCTCCTCATTATTTCCTTTCTTCTTCATTACTCTCCACCACCAACCAAGAAAACCCTAGCCTAGGCAAGTGCAATCTTGCTTCATGAAGAAACCCACCATTTTTATTGTTCTAACCTCTTCTTTGCAACTTTCTAATCCACATTAGAACTTGTCATTTTCTATTTTGAAGCTTGGATTTTTTGTAGATCTAGAATTTAGTCATTTTCAGATTTTTATGGTTTTGATCTATTAAATTCCCTTGTTTTCAAGTTTTGATGGTTCCATGTGGTAGAGAATTTCCTTCTACCCAATTTTGACCTTTGGAAAGTTGGATTTGGACTTGTTTTGACCAAGTTATGGACTTTGGAAGCTTAGGGTTCAACCATGGAGTTCCTGCTGTTTGGAGAAGACAGTGAGCAGTGCGCGAGCTTTTTAGCTTGCGTCACTGAGCTGTGTGCGCTCTTTAGCGCAGCGCAGTAGACCCCATACGCTGCCTTTTGGAAGCGTATGACTCGTATACGCTCGCTTGCTTGACAAGGAGTCGTATGGAGTCCATACGCTGCCTTTTTGGAGCGTATAACTTGCATACGCTCACTTGGATAGCCATGAGTCGTATGGAGTCCATACGCTACCTTTTGGAGGCGTATGACTCGCATACGCTCGCTTGTGTGACAAGGAGTCGTATGAAGTTCATACGCTGTCTTTTTGGAGCGTATGTCTTGCATACGCTCACTTGTGTGACAAGGGGTCGTATGGACCTCATACGCTGCCCTTTGTGAGCGTAGGCTTACCTGAGCGTACGCTTACCTGAGCGTAGGCTTACCTGAGCGTAGCTTGACTTGAACGTAGCCTGACCTGAGCGTATGACTTTTGCACTGAGCGTATGGCCTTGGCTGACTTGGTCTTATGTCAGCATGTCACTTTGGTTTTATTTTTCTTAAGCTTGGCTCTTCTATAGCCCTGTATATTGATATTTTATTAGATATTTTATGCCCATTTTATATCCTTACGCCTTTTGTCATGAACTTGATAATCATGAATTTATTTAATAGGTTTGTTAATAATAATTGAACACGGCATGGCAGGACAAGCATACCTGACATGATTATCTCGAATTGCTGTTGCGACGGCTAACGTGACATGACCCGACAAGAATGACTAACCTGGATACTGTGGATGATTGCGTTTGCACAATAAACCAGTATTGTCTTGCATCATGTCTAGGATGGGGTCCCTGAGTACCACGGTCAGGGATACCTACTGTAATTAACTAAGAGTAATAAACTAGAATAATTCAATAGACATGAAGAGATTCCCAGCTACAGACAATCTCGTTATCTGGGCGCATTAAGTAGACTTGTAGCCTACCGACGAGTAGGGCACACTTCCAGTACACAGTCATGTGGTGCATCCTTCATAAATGGACATTCGACCTGGATAACTTGGATGGTCTGCAGGGCTTGTGGCTGTTGAAATAATCTCATTGCATCTTGCTAGTAACTAGGCCTGTGATAACCCTAGCTAGTTAAAGTATCAAGCCGTACTTTTGATTGGCCGTGATTGATTGGATGAAGTTATTCCAGCTTAGTCTTATCCTGATCCTGTGCAAGATCGTGACAAGACACGATTATTGATGCTTGTCTTAAAACAATAACGATCGGGGGACCAGTTCTGTTCAGACGAAGGGTTACAACCCCGGTCCTTGTTTGGTTTAAGGGTTGTAACCTGGCTCCCGGAGCAGTTCTGTGTCTTCCCTTCGGTTATTGTCTTATTTGTACCCCGTGCCATGCTTGTCATGTTCTATCTTACTTCAGCAACATGATTATCTATAATGGCCTTAACAATAAAGATCAGGAGTCCAGTTCTGTTCAGGCGAAGGGTTACAACCCCGGTCCTTGTTTGGTTTAAAGGTTGTAACCTGGCTCCCGGAGCAGTTCTATGTCTTCTCTTCGTTTATTGTCTTATTACCTTATCTATAGTATTTGAGACGGATTTCCATTCAGGTGAAGGATTGCAACCCCGGTCCTTGTTTGGTTTAAGGGTTGTAGTCTGGCTACTTGAATAGTTTCCTCGTACTCTATTATTGTTGTTATTTCTGATAATTTAACTTTAATGTTCCTTACTATATGCTGGTTTTAGTTTCTAAGTGAAGCCTCCTTTATGGCACTTGCTCTTTCTGGGGTCTGACCCAGCTGGTTTTATGTGGCCAGATATCGAAGCAGCTCCAGAGGATCCACCGATCTTCCATCCAGATGGTGACCACTAGACGGAACCCTGGCAACGAGTGGGTTTCTTTTTGTCCTTCCACTTATTTGTAAAAATTATTCTTTTGAGGCGTTTAGCCGGCGAGCACGTGTTAGCTCGATTACATCTTTATTTATTGTCTGCCTACGGGCTGTAACATGATTGACAGATCCTAGTGTTGATCATGTATGACTGAACTCTTGCTAGTCATGGCATTTTGTACGACTAGCTTCATGATCATCCAATATGTAATGTATGGGATGCCTTGCTATTATATATTTGGTGCTCTGACATCTTGTAATTACTATTGCTTGCTTGTGATTGAGACAATAGGCTTGTTCATGACCTTAGGAGACTTCTGGCTTGTAGTTAAACCCTCATGTATCTAGACAGCCATGACCGTATAGTGAGATGGATTCTATTTCATATACGTAGCTGGCTATGTCTGCCCCCGCTCTCCAGTATTCTGGTTCTGGGGCGTGACATGGTTTAAGTGGTGGCCCATGCAGGTCTTGTAAATCAAGATATGTGAGGGTTTACCGAATAGATGTCTCAATCAGTATTCGTCCTTGATCTCTGCTCGTATCTTATGAATCCCTGGATTCTTGTCCTGATCATATGCTTGTATCGTTGATCTGTCCTGGTCCTTCCTTATTGTTTCCTATGTCGTCTTCTTCAGTGGCATTGTTCGTGGTCCTACTGACCAGCAAGGCGGAGCACCTCTCGCGGACCAGCAGCAACCTGGAGATCAAGCCCAGCATTCCGGAGTAGCCTCTAGAGTCGTGCCTTCTGGCGGAGAGCCACCAGTCCAGCCAGTTCAACCAGTAGAACATGATGACGGTACTTTGGTAGGACTCGTCAGAACCTTGATAGCTTCCCAAGACCGGCATGGAGATGTCTTGTACCAGGCAGTGATGGATGCTTTGACCCGGGGTGGTCATCAGGGTAACAGCGCGGCCAACAGCTTCAAGCGCCTGAACCCTCCATTCTTCGACGGCAGCGAAGATGCGATCACCGCGGATGCTTGGCTTCAGGATACCGAAGTGATTCTAGAAGCAGCCAGGACTCCAGAAAATGAGAAGGTGGCCGTAGTGCGCCTGCAGTTATTAGATCTTGCCCGCAGTTGGTGGACGGCACAGGCCGAGGGATTAGTGGCACCCATTGCTTGGGCAGTGTTCAGAGAGAGATTCCAGATGAAGTATTTTGATGCTGTGGCTCGGTATGACTTGCAGACGAGGTTTACCAACCTGAAGCAAGGAGGCAGAACAGTCGATGGTTATGCATCTGAGTTTTCTAGACTCAGTAGGTTTGCCCCCACCTTGGTGGCAACCGAGTTTGATAGGGCCCAGCAGTTCCAGCAGGGGCTGTATTTGGAGATTTTACTAGCAGTTGAGCAGTTCGAACACCAGACGTTCGATGCAGTATTGAGGGCGGCTAGGAGGCATGAGTACACCTCCCAGCGGATCGTAGATAGGACCGGAGGTAGGAAGCGGTCCCACAGTCAGATGCACCAATCATCAGCTCCAGCCCCGACAGCTAGAGGTTTAACTATTGGAACTCCGAGGCGGGCGGCCTCGGTGACGTCGGTTCAGCATTCTACCCCGACGCACCCTCAGCAACAGAAGCAGAAGCAGTCTTCCGCAGTGGGATGTTCACACTGCGGGAAGCCAGGGCATGTGGTGTCAGAGTGTCGCAGAGCACAGGGATTGTGCTTGGTTTGTGGTGCCCCGGACCACAGGGTTAGGAACTGCCCGAACAGGGGGAGTTTATCAGCTTTCTTTGGTCCTTCAGTTAGAGGACTAGCGCCAGACCAGCAGCAACAGCAGTTGCAGTACCCGCTCCCGAGGCCATTGCTGATGCAGGCCCAGGCATTCCAGCAGCAGAGACCGCAGCAGTATGCTCAGGCCCAAGCCCTGATCCAGAGCAGGCAGAGAAATTTTCAGCAGAGGGGACCTGCCCCTAGAGGACATGGTCAAGTGCTGGCCTTGACCATGGGAGAAGAAGGAGTAACACCAGGTGAGGTAGTGGCAGGTACTATTCTCGTCAACACATTTCCAGCTTCAGCTTTATTTGATTCTGGTACATCGTATTCATTTATGTCTGCACGATTCGCGACACGGATAGGATTGGAGCCCGAGTCGTTATCAGTAAGGCTTAATATACTCACTGGTAACGGACTTGTGGGAGTCGATAGAGTATTTTCCTCGTGTCGAATCGTAGTTAGCAGTAGAGAGTTTCCCGCTAGATTGATAGAATTCCCGATGGCTGATTATGATGTAGTCTTAGGGATGGATTGGTTGAGGGACCAGTATGCTAGGATAGACTGCCACATTGGCAGGGTTGTTTTTAGCATTCCAGGAGAGCCGGAGTTTTCTTTCTCTCGAGGCGAGGTTGAGCCTTCTCCTCCAGTATTGCGGATGGCAGTAGCAGCAGTTCAATTGCCCAGGATAGTGGATGAGTTCCCAGATGTTTTTCCAGAAGAGCTTCCAGGTATGCCGCCAGAGCGGGAGATTGAGTTCACCATAGACTTGATTCCCGGGACAGCCCCGGTGTCAGAGAGAGTCTAAAGGATGGCGCCATCAGAGTTGGAGATCTTGTACAAGATGATTGAAGAGCTTAGAATCAAGGGATTCATTCGTGCTAGTGGATCGCCTTGGGGAGCCTCGATGCTTCTTGTGAAAAAGAAGGATGGTACGTCCAGATTATGTGTAGATTATCGTACCTTGAACTCAGTGACAATCAAGAACAGATACCCTCTCCCGAGGATAGATGACTTGTTTGATCAACTTAAAGAGGCAGCTGTATTCTCGAAGATTGACTTGCGCTCAGGATATCATCAGATCAGAGTCAGAGAGCAGGACATCCCGAAGACAGCTTTCAGATCGAGATACGGGCATTGGGAGTTCCTTGTTATGCCATTTGGAGCAACCAATGCACCGGCAGTATTCATGGACCTCATGAATCGCATTTTCATGCCTTACTTGGATCAGTTTGTGATCGTATTCCTAGACGACATTCTGGTCTACAGCAAGAATGAGGCAGAGCATGAGCAGCATCTCAGGGTTGTTCTTCAGATACTCAGGGAGCACCAGTTATATGCCAAGTTCAGTAAATGCGAGTTCTGGCTCGATCGCATTTCGTACTTGGGTCATATCATCACCAGAGGAGGAGTAGAAGTGGATCCCCAGAAGATCGTGGCCATTGAGTCATGGTCGGTGCCCAGCACAGTTGCAGAGGTTCGTAGTTTTCTTGGATTGGCCGGCTACTACCGGCGATTTGTTTCGGACTTCGCTCGGATCTCAGCTCCGCTGACCCAGTTGACCCGCAAGGATGCACAGTTTGCTTGGACAGCAGAGTGCCAGGAATCTTTTAAGAAGTTGAAGCGAGGCTTAATGACGGCTCCTATTCTCACGCTTTCTGATGGGACCGGAGGATTTTCGGTATACTGTGACGCTTCAGGCAGAGGTTTAGGATGTGTTCTGATGCAGCATGGGAAGGTAATAGCTTATGCATCACGGCAACTTCGTGATCATGAAAGGAATTATCCAACCCATGACTTGGAGCTGGCAGCAGTGGTGTTTGCACTCAAGTTGTGGAGGCACTATTTATATGGAGATAGGATGGAGATCTTCACCGACCACAAGAGCCTGAAATATGTTTTCACCCAGAAAGATCTTAACATGCGTCAGAGGAGATGGCTGGAGCTACTTGTGGATTATGATGTCAACCTGTAGTATCATCCTGGAAAGGCCAATGTTGTTGCGGATGCATTGAGCAGGAGAGCAGAAGCTTATTTTCTAACAGCGCAACAGAGCTGTTAGCAGATCTTCAGAAAATGGATATTGAAGTTGTTCTCCCTTCCAGTGTGGCCTTGATGGCCAGTATGCAAGTTCAGTCCACTATAGTCGAGAGGATCCGGATGGCGCAGTCGGCAGATTCCAAGCTTCAGCGACTCAGAGCAGAGTGTGAGGCGGGACGAAGACCAGAGTTATGCGTTCATGAGGATGGTACACTTCGACATGATAAGCGTCTTTGTGTACCCAGCGGAGATATCCGGCAGGAGGTCATGGCAGAAGCCCATAGTTCGCAGTATTCCATCCATCCGGGCAGTACGAAGATGTACCGTGATATCCGGCAGCATTTTTGGTGGAATGGCATGAAGCGGGAGATAGCTCGGTTTGTCTCTCGGTGTTTGGTTTGCCAACAAGTTAAAGCTGAACATCAGAGACCGGCAGGACTGCTTCAGCCCTTGCCGATTCCAGAGTGGAAGTGGGAGCATGTGACCATGGATTTCGTGACTGGATTACCTAGATCCCCAGCTGGTAGAGATGCTATTTGGGTTATAGTTGACCGGCTCACGAAAGTGGCTCACTTTCTTCTATTCAGAGTTGGTCAGTCGACGGCTCAGCTAGCGGCGATATATCTTAGACAGATTGTCAGATTATACGGTGTGCCAGTTAGCATCACCTCGGACCGAGATTCCAGATTTACATCACACTTTTGGCGTAGCCTGCAGGCGAGTTTAGGGACTCATCTCCAGTTCAGTTCAGCATATCATCCGCAGACAGATGGTCAGTCAGAGCGCACGATCCAAACTCTTGAAGACATGTTGCGGTCTTGCACACTTGACTTCGGTGGTTCATGGGAAGATCACTTGCACCTGGTGGAATTCTCGTACAATAATAGTTTCCAGGCCAGTATCCAGATGGCCCCGTTCGAGGCGCTGTATGGTAGGAAGTGCAGATCCCCGCTATCCTGGGATGATGTTGGAGAAAGACAGATGCTTGGTCCAGAATTGATTGCTCAGACCATTGAAGTGGTCAGAAGGGTCAGAGATCATCTTCGAGTTGCCCAAGATCGCCAACGTCATTGGGCCGATTCTCATCGGCGCCCTCTCGAGTTTTCGGTCGGCGATCATGTATTCCTGAGGATTTCGTCCAACCGTGGCGTTATTCGTTTCGGCGTACGGGGAAAGCTTAGTCCTAGGTATATAGGGCCGTTCGATATCCTAGAGCGAGTAGGAGATGTATCATATCGTCTCGCTCTTCCGCCGTCGCTAAGCGAGGTGCATGACGTGTTCCATGTATCCCAATTACGACGGTATATCCCGTACCCGAGCCACATCCTGGATCATTCGAAATTGGTTGTTGGTACCAATCTTTCGTATGAGGAGAGGCCCGTGTCTATATTGGACCGGAGAGAGAAGATCCTCAAGAACAAGACTATCAAGTTAGTCCGAGTTGCTTGGGGTCATCACTCTTTGGGCGAGTCAACATGGGAGCGTGACGAAGATATCCGATCGCGGTATCCCGACTTGTTTGACTCATGAGGTATAATGTCTTCCTTATGCCTCATGTCTTCGATTTCTTGCTTGAATGAGTGATTGCTTGCCTAGTTATAGTTTGCATGTAATTAGTATAGCTTGTTCTAGTCTCTCTAACATCTTAATTAAATTCCGAGGACGGAATTCTTTTAAGGTGGGTAGAGTTGTAATGCCTGTTGTTCGTATTACGTATTTAAGAATACGTGTACGTATTTTATCTCGTATTGGCCATGGTTCATCTTGGTTTGGGTTGGCTTGGGTTGGTTCGGCTAGGCTTGATTAGCCTTGGTTCATCATGAACCAAGGGTGAACCCCCTACCTACCACAACCAACCCCATTTATTAACCTCTTCCCATTCTCTCTCCTCATTATTTCCTTTCTTCTTCATTACTCTCCACCACCAACCAAGAAAACCCTAGCCTAGGCAAGTGCAATCTTGCTTCATGAAGAAACCCACCATTTTTATTGTTCTAACCTCTTCTTTGCAACTTTCTAATCCACATTAGAACTTGTCATTTTCTATTTTGAAGCTTGGATTTTTTGTAGATCTAGAATTTAGTCATTTTCGGATTTTCATGGTTTTGATCTATTAAATTCCCTTGTTTTCAAGTTTTGATGGTTCCATGTAGTAGAGAATTTCCTTCTACCTAATTTTGACCTTTGGAAAGTTGGATTTGGACTTGTTTTGACGAAGTTATGGACTTTGGAAGCTTAGGGTTCAACCATGGAGTTCCTGCTGTTTGGAGAAGACAGTGAGCAGTGCGCGAGCTTTTTAGCTTGCGTCACTGAGCTGTGCGCGCTCTTTAGCGCAGCGCAGTAGACCCCATACGCTGCCTTTTGGAAGCGTATGACTCGCATACGCTCGCTTGCTTGACAAAGAGTCGTATGGAGTCCATACGCTGCCTTTTTGGAGCGTATGACTTACATACGCTCACTTGGATAGCCATGAGTCGTATGGAGTCCATACGCTGCCTTTTTGAGGCGTATGACTCGCATACGCTCACTTGTGTGACAAGGAGTAGTATGAAGTTCATACGCTGCCTTTTTGGAGCGTATGTCTTGCATATGCTCACTTGTGTGACAAGGGGTCGTATGGACCTCATACGCTGCCCTTTGTGAGCGTAGGCTTACCTGAGCGTACGCTTACCTGAGCGTAGGCTTACCTGAGCGTAGGCTTACCTGAGCGTAGCTTGACTTGAGCGTAGCCTGACCTGAGCGTATGACTTTTGCACTGAGCGTATGGCCTTGGCTGACTTGGTCTTATGTCAGCATGTCACTTTGGTTTTATTTTCCTTAAGCTTGGCTCTTCTATAGCCCTGTATATTGATATTTTATTAGATATTTTACGTCCATTTTATATCCTTACGCCTTTTGTCATGAACTTGATAATCATGAATTTATTTAATAGGTTTGTTAATAATAATTGAACACGGCATGGCAGGAAAAGCATACCTGACATGATTATCTCGAATTGCTGTTGCGATGGCTAACGTGACATGACCCGACAAGAATGACTAACCTGGACACCGTGGATGATTGCGTTTGCACAATAAACCAGTATTGTCTTGCATCATGTCTAGGATGGGGTCCCTGAGTACCACGGTCAGGGATACCTACTGTAATTAACTAAGAGTAATAAACTAGAATAATTCAGTAGACATGAAGAGATTCCCAGCTACAGGCAATCCCGTTATCTGGGTGCATTAAGTGGACTTGTAGCCTACCGACGAGTAGGGCACACTTCCAGCACACAGTCATGTGGTGCATCCTTCATAAATGGACATTCGACCTGGATAACTTGGATGGTCTGCAGGGCTTGTGGCTGTTGAAATAATCTCATTGCATCTTGCTAGTAACTAGGCCTGTGATAACCCTAGCTAGTTAAAGTATCAAGCCGTACTTTTGATTTGCCGTGATTGATTGGATGAAGTTATTCCAGCTTAGTCTTATCCTGATCCTGTGCAAGATCGTGACAAGACACGATTATTGATGCTTGCCTTAAACCAATAACGATCGGAGGACCAGTTCTGTTCAGGCGAAGGGTTACAACTCCGGTCCTTGTTTGGTTTAAGGGTTGTAACCTGGCTCCCGGAGCAGTTCTGTGTCTTCCCTTCGGTTATTGTCTTATTTGTACCCCGTGTCATGCTTGTCATGTTCTATCTTACTTCAGCAACATGATTATCTATAATGGCCTTAACAATAAAGATCAGGAGTCCAGTTCTGTTCAGGCGAAGGGTTACAACCCTGGTCCTTGTTTGGTTTAAGGGTTGTAACCTGGCTCCCGGAGCAGTTCTGTGTCTTCTCTTCGTTTATTGTCTTATTACCTTATCCATAGTATTTGAAACGGATTTCCATTCAGGTGAAGGATTGCAACCCCGGTCCTTGTTTGGTTTAAGGGTTGTAGTCTGGCTACTTGAATGGTTTCCTCGTACTCTATTATTGTTGTTATTTCTGATAATTTAACTTTAATGTTCCTTACTATATGCTGGTTTTAGTTTCTAAGTGAAGCCTCTTTTGTGGCACTTGCTCTTTCTGGGGTCTGACCCAGCTGGTTTTGTGTGGCCAAATATCGGAGCAGCTCCAGAGGATCCACCGATCTTCCAGCCAGATGGTGACCACTAGACGGAACCCTGGCAACGAGTGGGTTTCTTTTTGTCCTCCCACTTATTTGTAAAAATTATTCTTTTGAGGCGTTTAGCCGGCGAGCACGTGTTAGCTCGATTACATCTTTATTTATTGTCTACCTACGGGCTGTAACATGATTGACAGATCCTAGGGTTGACCATGTATGACTGAACTCTTGCTAGTCATGGCATTTTGTACGACTAGCTTCATGATCATCCAATATGTAATGTATGGGACGCCTTGCTATTATATATTTGGTGCTCTGACATCTTGTAATTACTATTGCTTGCTTGTGATTGAGACAATAGGCTTGTTCATGACCTTAGGAGACTTCTGGCTTGTAGTTAAACCCTCATGTATCTAGACAGCCGTGACCGTATAGTGAGATGGATTCCATTTCATATACGTAGCTGGCTATGTCTGCTCCCGCTATCCAGTATTCTGGTTCTGGGGCGTGACAGCTTTTCTGCCGAACACGGAGGCGTGGTGCGAGCGCTTCCAGCAAGGCCAGAATGAGGATTTGCGTCGGGACGTCATGAACCAGAGATGCCAGACGTACAGGGAATCATACAACGCCGCCCTTGAAAGTGAGCGAATCTTCGGTCGAGCGTCACAGAAGGGCGGATCAAGCATCCGCAACAACTTCAACAAGCGTCCGCACGACGCGGAAGGATCTGGTGTGCCAAAGCGCCAGAACACGTCCGAGTATCGGGGGCCTCACCCAGGCGTACGGTGCCATCGCTGCGGCAAGATGGGATATCTGGCGGTCGATTGCCGAGGGAGATGCTTCAAGTGGGGCCAGCTATGTCACAAGGCAATAGATTGTCGTATGGGAAGGGCGAATCAACATCCACCAAGGGACGTCCAGAACCAGAACAGGGCACCTCCCGTCCATGGCGCAAACGCAGTGCCCGTGAACCCACAAAATCGCCAAGGGGCGCAAGGCCGAGTCTACGTACTGACTCGGAACGAAGCCTATGCGTCCGACACTGTCGTGACAGGTATACTACTCTATAAAAATATGCCTGCTAGAGTATTGTTCGATTCGGGTGCTAGCATAGTTTTATATCTGCCGATTTTGTAAAAGAAAATGAACTACCTATGCAACCTTTAGATATGAATCTTATCGTTAGCACTCCATCGGGAGTAGATATGCCTGCCACTCAAATTTGTAGGGATGGTTACATCTGCATCGGAGGGAGGAATCTATCCTTGGAAGTTATCGTCCTCGACATCAAGGAGTACGATATAATCCTTGGCATGGATTAGTTGGGTGCATGCCACGCAACGATCGAGTGCGCGGAGAAGAGAGTTGTGTTTCGCCTTCCCGGCGAAAACCGAGTTCTCCTATTCGTGCGGAGCAGCATCAAAGTCGGCAATGATAATATCGGCGATTTCGGCAAGGCGTATGTTGCATTCCGGGTGCAGCGGGTACCTAGCATCAGTTCGAGACACGAGAACGAAGATTGCAAGCACGGCCCAGACTGAATTCGTGGCAGAATTTCCTGATGTGTTCCCAGACGAGTTGCCAGGAATGCCGTCGGACCGAGAGATAGAATTCAGCATCGAAACCTTCCCGGACACCCGACCGATTTCCAAAGCACCCTATCGAATGGCGTCGGCAGAGCTGAAGGAACTGAAAGCACAACTATAAGAGTTACTAGATCGCAGATATATTCGCCCTAGTGTCTCCCCGTGGGGTGCCCCAGTATTTTTGTGAGGAAGAAGGATAGATCGATGTGGCTATGCATCGATTATCGGGAACTCAACAAAGCCACGGTACGAAACAAGTACCCGTTACCGAGGATAGACAATTTGTTTGACCAGCTGCAAGGGGCAACGGTATTTTCCAATATTGATCTTCGCTCAGGCTACCATCAATTGAAGATCAAGTCCAAGGATGTGCCGAAGTCCGCCTTTCGAACTCGATATGGTCACTACGAATTTTTGGTCATGCCCTTCGGCTTGACCAACGCTCCTGCCGCATTCATGGATCTAATGAACCGGGTGTTTCGACCGTTCATAGACAAATTTGTTGTCGTATTCATCGATGACATCCTTATATATTCGAAGAGCAAGGACGAGCACGTGGAACACTTGAAGACGGTGCTACAGACTCTGCGCGAACATCAACTCTATGCCAAGCTAAGCAAGTGCGAGTTCTGGATGAACAGCGTGACGTTCCTTGGGCACGTTGTCTCAGCTGAAGGCGTCACGGTAGACCCAAAGAAGATCGAAGCAATAGTCGAATGGAAGCGGCCTACCTCAGCAGGCGACATCCAAAGTTTCCTCGGCTTGGCGGGCTACTACCGTAGATTCGTGAAAGATTTTGCCAAAATTGCATCGCCTCTGACTCGCCTCACCCAGAAGGGAGTCGCATTCGAGTGGAACGACGCCTGCGAATCGAGCTTCCAAGAGTTGAAGAAACGGCTCATCTCAGCGTCGATCCTTGCACTTTCGGACGGGCCAGAAGGATTTCAAATATTTTAGCGATGCATCGCGGACTGGTTGGGATGCGTGCTTTTACAAAGGGATAAGGTGATTTCGTTTGCTTCGAGATAATTGAAGCAACACGAGAAGAATTATCCTACGTATGATCTTGAGTTAGCGGCCATTGTGTTCGCGTTGAAGCTATGGCGGCACTATCTTTATGGTGTAGCTTGCCGTATCTATACGGACCACAAGAGCCTCAAATACATCTTCACTCAACGGGACCTGAACTTACGGCAGCGGCGTTGGCTCGAGCTCCTTAAAGACTACGATCTGACTATCGAGTACACGCCATGTAAGGAAAATGTCGTAGCAGACGCCCTGAGTAGAATGTTCGCTGGGTGCTTGTCTATCAACCGCAACATATAGCGAGACTTAGCAGAGATGGGTATCGAACTCCGAATCTGTTACCGTGGAGCACGATTGGCTCAATTGTACCTTGAGTCGAGCTTGCACAACAAGATAAAGACCGCACAGGAGGACGACCCATTCCTGAAGAAGATGCGCGAGCTGATTTCGACGGAAAAGACGACCGACTTTGTGGTGGACGAGGGCGGAATGACGCGGATGAAGGGGAGGATATGCGTGCCAGACCATGCTGAACTTAGAAAGGAGATTTTGACGGAGGCCCATTATGCGAAGTACTCATTGTACCCCGAGAGTACCAAAATGTATAAGGACCTGCGCACGACCTTTTGGTGGCACGTAATGAAGAAAGACGTGGCAACGTTTGTTTCACAGTGCATGGCTTGTCAACGGGTGAAGGCCGAGCATCAAAGACCAGGCAGGGAGCTACAGAACCTCGACATTCCAGTATGGAAGTGGAACGACGTCTCTATAGATTTTATCATGGGCCTTCCGAAGACGTCGCGGGAGAATGATGCGATTTGGGTCATTGTCGATCGTTTGACCAAATCCGCTCATTTTATTGCTATTAAAGCATCATGGAGCGTCGATCGGTTAGCCCAAATTTATCTCGACGAGATCGTCAGACTGCACGGGGTACCTGCCACAATTATTTCGGACAGAGACGGACGATTCTTATCACATTTCTGGATGACTCTACAGGCGGCGCTGGGCACTAAGTTGAACCTTAGCTCCGCGTACCACCCGCAAACCGATGGCCAGACAGAAAGCGTGAATTAGATCCTGGAGGATATGCTACGTCTGTGCGCGATAGATTTGAAGACTAGTTGGGACACGCACTTGCCGCTCGCGGAGTTCGCATACAACAATAGTTATCAATCAAGCATCCAAATGGATCCCTACGAGGCGCTTTACGGGAGGAAGTTTCGATCTCCGATTTGCTGGGACGAAGTCGGGGAGCGACAGGTGCTCGGGCCTGAACTAGTCGAACAAGCCGTCGAGAAGGTCCGCATGATTCGAGATAGGCTCCGTATTGCTCAGAGTCGACAAAAGAGTTATGCAGATACTCGTCGACGAGCGTTAGAGTTCTTGGTTGGGGACCATGTGTTTCTGAAGGTGACGTCGATACGGGGCGTCATGCGATTCGGGGTAAAGGGCAAGCTGAGTCCGAGATTCGTAGGGCCCTTCGAGATCCTCGAAAGAGTGGCGACCGTTGCTTACCGGATCGCGCTACCTCCTGCCCTGGCCGATGTGCACGACGTCTTCCATGTCTCCCAACTTCGAAATTACATGCATGACCCAAGTCATGTGGTTAGTTTCGATCAGTTGGAGCTACGCGCCGATCTATCATACTCGGAGGAGCCCGTGCAAATTTTGGACCGTAAAGAAAAGATCCTGCGGAGCCGATCGATGTTCTTGGTTCGCGTACTCTGGCGCAACCATTCCGTTGAGGAGTCGACGTGGGAACTAGAGGCGGAGATGAAGGAGAAGTACCCTTCACTTTTCGCTGACGAAGGTCAGACCCTTGTTCTTTAGTTTCGGGACGAAACTTTTTCTTAGTGGTATATTATGTAGTGCCCCGCTCCCGTTGGGGCGAAGCACTATGTAATAGGCTCGTGCCAAGTCAGACATGGTCGGGAACATAGATGGCTAGTCTGACTCGGCGACGAATTTGATATACAAAAACTACGACATCAATAAAATCGATTTGGACGAGTGATATGAGTACCATTCCAACTAATGGATCGACTACTGTTGGAATAAGTCCTAGATGCGGTAGGCGGCATCTTGGCGAAGGAACTCTAAAGAGAGCGACGCAACCCGTCTGTCGTTGGTTTTATTGGTTTTCTTGGCTTTCTGAACGAATTGTTGCGTGGATTTGATAGCGTGCTTTCGCGTCGATTTCTGAATGCGTCTTTGGGAATTTCGAAGGAAGGATTGAAGGAAGGGTTCTAATTCGATGCTCGTGCCATTGCAGGAGTTCGTGTAACTGATGCTTGACCGTCGTGAAGCGTTCTCCTACTCTCGGCGCAATCTCCTTAGGTGGGTGGTTCTTCGGCCCCTTCTTTTCTACTCCTTCCCGTCAACTAAATTCTTAAATTTCAACGTTCAAATCGATGATGCTAACGGGATGTATGCTTGCCACTAAGATCAAGAGCTCGGGATAATATATCAACCTAGAAAAGTTAACTCCGAATCGATAAGTTCACACTAAGTAGAGAAAAGATAAAGTTCTAAGAAAGAGATAGAATATATTTCATGCCATGCAAAACACAACTATAAAAACCTTGGTGGCGGTACATCATGCCTCGAAGAATTTGGTGCCTACGGGATACTAAATCAGAACGTACGGTTTCGGGGGAAAGGACCCTTGCGCGAGTAGGAATGATTGTGTGATTTGATAATGGTTACGCTATGCAATTTACTTCATACATATTAAGCTGTTCATACATTCGCATGGTCAAGGACGACTTCTGCACAAGGTGAGCTTTCCTCAAGACGGTACCCGGGGCCCTGGGACCGAATCGGCCTAGGAGAAAATTATGGAAATCGTGCTTCGGCGCAAGGCATTGCGAGACCTCCAGTTAGGCTCGCTACCTGGACTGGAGGGCGCATCGCAAGGCTACGTAATCGTCCTTCATGGTGTCGATATCACCAATGACCGCATATAGGATAGACTGCATGCTCACCTATTATCTTGTGCAGGTGGTAAGTATCATGTATATTTTGTGCAGGAAAGGAGCACGGCCGTGGTAAGAATGCCTTTAAATTGGTTATGTGTTATCGTTTAAAATGTGCCTTCGATATAAACTGAAATTCATATAGTTCTAAATAGAAAGATCACTTCGTATGCTAGAATCCTTAATAAACAGTGTCGGTTTAGACGAGTGGGTTCGTCCCATCCACTAGCAAGTGTGCTAACCCCTAACTCCCCAGGTAACGAGCGCGCTGCGAGAGCTCGAGACTAGACGACAGCTGAAGAATGGGAGGCGGCACGAAGCTCTCCTATTTTGAAGTATTTTGAAGCCCAACTCAGATCGAAGGCTTTGTTCAAATGTATAAAGGGGCGTGAATGTATGGAACGACAAGGATTATTTCAGGGCAAGCTTGTCGACGAGTTTTTCTTTTGTGTTTCAAAGATGTAGCCGCAACGGCATATGTAATATAAAAATGACCTTGCACATACTTTGCAAGCTTATGAATGAAAAGCTAAATTTCTTCCTATGCTATGTCTTCAACTCTCTGTACTGTTTAATTTCAACGCGTCGAGTCAAAGAGGAATTTCCAATTGCACATCCTTGCCTTGTGCAAGTCCTTTAGAGACTTACACGGCATCACATCCCGACCCGTAGGGATCGATTTATATCGAGTCAAGGCGATGGCGACCGATTCGGCGAGTCGGGGCGTGACAACCCCTGCCATCACTATGCCACGCCATCGCATCACCATCAGTGTCATCCTTGTCCGGACCCGTGGTGTCCGTGTCTGCATCATGCCTCTCATTCCATTCTTTACAATGGTACAATTCTCATGTCCGAAGTCAGACTCAAAAACTTCCAGGAATCAGGAGACGATACAAGTACACAGTAAAAGAAGAGCATAACCTTCGGTGGCTGTGCTGACGACCGCCGCTGCTCGACACCTGGCCGACCAACCAGCCCCTGTCGCGGTGATCTCCACCACCGGTCCTGGGTCCGGCCTCGTCGTCGCTCGGCCAAACCGCCCCCTGCCGTCCGCAGCTATCCGGACCACCACCACAACCGACATCAACACCATCTTCCCCTCTCCGCCACCGACTTGGCCGACGACGCCTGGCGAGGCATCCACACCCCCGCGCCTCACCACTCCGGTGCTGCGCCGACGCCACCCTCATCCAGCCGAAACAACCACCACCTCCAGACTAACCCGACTTCCCGTCGACCCCGGCCGTCGGCCAACACATAGCCTCGCCTCCGACCATCCGCCACATACCTCAGCGTCGACTCCGCCTCGACCCCCAGCATCTCCGGCACCGAGTGCCCCCACCACGAGCTCGCCACCACCACCACCCGAGCTCCTCTTCCAGATCCAACCTAGATCTGGACTCCTCACCGGGGACCAACTCTCCACCTCTCCTCGATCTCGTCGTGGCTCGATTTAGCCACCGTGTCGAGCACGACCACCGAGTGCTACCTTTCTCATCATCACTATGTTGCGCTTCTCCGAATCTAGACAGGCGACTTCGTCCATCTTCGATCCAGCGCCGGAGATCGCCATCGCACCTCTCCGGAGCCGGAGCAGCACCATCTCGAGCATCGACCCGGCGCTCCGGTGTGCCAACGCCTGTCACGCTCGAGCTCCCAGTGTTCGACTCAGGCGCCACCTCGTCGGGTCGCGAGCCTCAGTGTGCATCTCCGCCGACGAGCGCCACCAACACCCCAGTGAGATCTCTCTCTCTCTCTCTCTCTCTCTCTCTCTCTCTCTCTCTCACCCTTCTTTATTTTTCCCAAATGTTCTCTGATTCTCTCTTTCTGTGTGTATAAAGTATTCTGTTGAGCCATGGGCCGGGTCTCCATGGGTCGGGCTTAGTTAGTTTTGATTAGATTAGATCAGTTAGTTTTAGTTTATTAAGTTCCAGGTATCTTTTAGTTAATTATTACTTGAATAGTTATTTTATTGATTATTAGGGTATCAATTAGTATTTGTTCAAATGGGAATTATAATAAATACAGATACCACTATAGGTAGTATTAATATTTATTAGTTATTTATTAGTTATATTATGGTTATTTTGTTTCTATTAATTATTATTATATTTACCATTGGTTTACTATTTATGTGTTAATATCTCTACAATACATTATTATAATTGTAGTAACTAAAATATGGTTTTGACTTAAAAGTAATATTATAGTATTTCTATCTATTTTCCAAATATAGTTTTTTACCTAAAAGAAAATTTTTGTATTTTGTTTTTAGCCTAAAAAAATGGTTTCTAGAATTTTACAATATTTATCTAAAATATTTTGACAAATATAATATAGTTTTCAAGTATTATAAATATTTTGTAAAATTCTATTTATTTATTTATTTGAATTCTTTTCGATTCTATCGTAACTAGTCATACGTTCCTATTTCTTGTGATTCTAACCACCTTGTATCGACCCTAGGCTAATCACACTACGTTGGACTCAACATGATGATTGTTTCACCAGCAAAGGACCTCAGACAAGTACACTTTCTGATTGCTTTACGATTCATAGTAGTCTTTTCATTTCATACTTATACATATGTCTTACTGCTTGTTGACACGCTCGTCACACGGAGTAGTCGGGAGGGAAAATATCTTAGTAGACATGTAAACATACCCAGAACTATCTCCCGTGTCTTTCGTGGAGAATAGCAGCTGCACATGACACGTGCAGGGTGCCGGATTTACCCCCTAGCCGTTCACATGTCGAAACGGATATTTCACACCACATATGTAGTTGTCTTTTATTTATTTTTCCTTGTCCTTTCCACCGTGCCATGTCATCAGTATCTTTTAGTTTTCACCTCTCATATGTTATTTTCATGTCTTGTTAATTCTATTATGTTTTCGTATTGTCGTCGGTTTGTGTGCTTGTTCCATTCCTGACTGGAAACCAACATTTTTTAGGTTAGCTATGGCTTCACTTAGCTTGGGAGATACGGGTGTACTTGCAGACATAAACCTAGAATTAGATAGAAGTTATATCATTTTCATAAATTGTAAAACTTTGTATTTTTCTTTAAATGTAAATGTTGTAAATATTGTAAATGTTGTAATAAATTTAGAAACGTGAATGAGCAATAAATTTTATTTTTGAGCATTTATTTTCTTGCGGACTTGACAACGTTCTACCGCCGACTCTGCGGCGTAGGCTGGCTTGGACACGTCTCGTATCCGAAAAGCGGTGGGGGTCGTGACACTAATGCTGTAGGATAATCGTAATAAAGAGAGGTAGACAGTACTACAAAGAGGACGATGTCCTCATGTTACAGTGGCATGACACCACGAAGAGGTACCATGTAGGGTAAAGCCTCAGCTTCGTGAGCCATGTCATAGCGGCGTAACACCGCACGGAAGCGCAAGGCTTCATGCTGGATAGTTTGGCACTACAAAGAGGCTTGTGACCTCATGCTACAGTAGTATGACACTACGATGAGGTATCCAGGTGGGGTAAAGCCTCGGCTTTAAGCCATGTCATAGCGGCGTAGCACCGCAAAGAAGCGCAATGCTTCATGCCATGACTCTTTATAAAGAACTCACCTATAGTGTATGGACAGAGATATCAGGCCGTCTCTTGAGGGTAAACTTGTAGACGCCCAAAAATTATACACTGAAACCAGGCTGGCACAAGGCCTTTAATGTACAGCCAGAAGCACAGTTGATGTCATTATGTGAGTAGGAAGGATTGCAGTTATGGTACAGAATTTAAGGCTTAGTACATTCTTGTATCATGCTGTTATTTAACCTATGCGGGAAGATTCAAGTCATAGCGACATCTATCCTAATGCATGATGGATAGTCATTGTGGGGAACGCTCAACCCATATATTGATATATGTGGGGGAATATTGGTGTTTTTGCCTTTGGACTAGGAAAGATAGTCCCACATTGGCTACACCAAATGGTGAGTATCTCAATATAATGTATTGTTTGTGTTGAGGTGTGCACATGAGGTGTAGTGGGGCACAAGTGTGTGCCATGTGGGAGTATTTTCCTAGAAGTAAAAAGGATTAATTCCAACAAGGATGCAAGTTAATTTTTGTTGTGCGAACTCGGACTCAGACACGGACTCCAGGATGTCTCGTGCATGCACGGGAGTGTTCGGAGGGTAAGCGTGGACTGGCACACTTCTATGCTAATTGTGGGATGATCTAAAATATCAAACTCTATTTCTGAGTATTGGTATTTTAGTCCCACATCGGATAGGAGAAGAGGTGAAGTCTCAACTCCACTCTATAAATAGAGCCTCTTGGCCTCCTTTGAAACATGCACCAAGAAGAGAGTTAAGGGAGTCTGTAAAGTCCAGAAAGCCCGTTCAAGTCTCAAATATTGACTTACAAGCGTTCCAGAAGTTCTTCGTGAACTTGCTGGTTCCTTGAAGCAGATCGTGTTGGGTCGAATCTTGCTTTGAGCAATGGTGATCTTAATCACCCCAGCAAGAACCTTTTATCTTCTTCTTTCTTTTTTCTTCTCCTCCATCTGAGTTGTAACTCAGTTCTGTCCGTCTGCAACTGCGATTGCAAGGAAAAACGTGAGAGTTATTTTCTGAACTCAGTTCTGTCCGTCAGCAATTGTGATTGCGAGGAAGAACGTGAGATTTACTTTCTGATTATTGTTGCTTTTGTAATCAGATTCATATTATAGTGTTCCTTTTGGATCTCAAGAATAATCAGAAGGTGAACGTTTGTTGAACCTCTTATCTCGACATCGAGTCTACCATCTTTGATCAATCCCCGGGACTAACACTTGCAACTGTACTTTGAGTTCCTTAAGTTCTGCAGGGGCCATTCTATATGGACTTTAGAGATCGGTCGGGTATCGGGGAATGTGTCAATGGTGAACTCGATCTCTCGATCAGGTGGCATGCTGGGCAGCTCGTCTGAAAATACATCTGGAAATTCTGCCACAACGTCGGTCTGACCCGCGTTTGCACCATTCTGTCGCGTGTCTCGAACGGATGCTAAATAGCCTTCACACCCGGAATGCAGCATCCTTCGAGCCGATATTGTCGAGATCACCATGCAGGTTGGCGACGCCTCACCACACAAATAGCAGAATTTTTAGATGTATTTCCGGACGAGCTGCCCAGCATGCCACCTGATTGAGAGATCGAGTTCACCATTGACACATTCTCCGATACCTGACCAATCTCTAAAGCTCCATAAAGAATGGCCCCTGCAGAACTTAAGGAACTCAAAGTACAGTTGCAAGAGTTGCTCGACAAGGGATTCATACGGCCTAGTGTCTCGCCATGGGGAGCGCCCGTGTTGTTCGTCAAAAAGAAAGATGACTCAATGCGTTTTTGTATCGACTATCGATTCTTCGGAATCAGGACGTGACAATATGTTCTAAAAGTCAAAGATTAAGTCATTGAAGTTTTCAAAGACTTTAATACCAAAGTTGAAAGAGAAACTTAGAAGCTCTTGAAGTGTATTCATACGGATAATGGTGGAGAGTATACTTCAAGATTGTTTGAAGATTATTGTCTAAATATGATATTAGACACCAAAAGTTTGTCCCACACACACCACAACACAATGGGGTTGCAGAAAAATGAACCGCAAAATTATGGAAATGATAGGAGTATGTTATCCTTAGCTAAATTTCCAAAAATAGTTTGGGGAGAAGTAGTGCGAACTGCCTGCTACTTGATATACTTGTCCCCCTCGGTTTATTTGGATGGAGATATTCCTGAAAGGGTTTGGAGTGGAAAGGATATTTCTTATTCTCACTTGCAGGTGTTCGGATGCAAGACATTTGTGCATGTACCTAAGGAGAACAGAACAAAACTTGATGATAAAATCATTCCATGCATCTTCTTGGGATATAGAAATAATGAATTTGGATATAGATTGTAGGATCCTAAAAATAAAAAAAATTGTGAGGACCTGGGATGTTGTATGTGAAGATAAACAATTGTTGAGCCACAAAATATTCACATCGTCCCAGATCCAATCTCTACCCATGTTATTTTTTTCTCCTATGCTAGAAAATAATGATTTTCAAGATGTACATGAAGAAGAAGAAGAAATTTCAGGTTTCCTAGGTTTTGAGCTGGGAAGCATGAACATGCAAAGCCACTACATATGGATCAGCCACAAACATCTCAGTTGAGACCGTCGGAGAGAGATCGACAACCCTCAACTAGATAACCTGCTTTAGAGTATACTATGGTGACAGATGCAAGCGAACCAAAAAAAATTCATGAAACACAAGTTCATAAATATCATGTCAAGTGGAAGAAAGCTATGCAAGAGGAGATCGGTTCTTTGCATAAGAACCACACTTATGATCTGGTGGAGCTACCTAAGAACAGAAAATTCTTGAAGAACAAATGGGTGTTCAAAATCAAGAATGAGAGAAATGACCAAGTCAAGTACAAAGCTCGTCTTGTGGTGAAAGGCTTCAGTCAGAAGCAATATATTGATTATGAAGAAATATTTTCTTCAGTTGTGAAGGTGTCTTCTATACGAATTATTCTTGGTCTTGTTACTTCTCAAGATCTTGAAGTTGAGCAATTAGATGTGAAGACAACATTCCTCCATGGTGATTTGGCGAAGGAAATCTATATAGAGCAGCCAAAGGGTTTCAAGGTAAAAGATAATGAACACTTGGTTTGCAAATTAAAGAAGAGCTTGTAGGGGCTAAAGCAAGCACCATGGCAGTGTTATAAAAGGTTTGATTCTTTTATGCTTGACCATGGATACAAAAGAACATCTGCAGGTCACTGTGTTTATGTCCAAAAGATCTCTGATGATGATTTTATTACTCTCTCTTTGTATGTTGATGATATGCTTGTTGTTGGAAAATATATATCCAAGATTGACATGTTAAAGAAGGAATTGAGTAAGTCCTTTGACATGGACTTAGGAGTTGCACAACATATATTGGGGATGAAGATTTCTCGAGACATAAATGCGAGAAAGTTGTGGCTGTCACAAGAGAGATACATTGAACATGTTCTGGAGAAGTTCAATATGTTGAACTTCAAGCCAGTCAACATATCGTTAGAAGTTCATTTTAAGCTAAGTACACAACAAAGCCCTTCAAATGAGAAGGAGAAGGAGGAGATGAAGAACATTCCATTTGCCTTGGTCGTCGAAAGCTTGATGTACTTCATGTTTTGTATAAGACCCGACATAGCACATGTAGTTGGAGTGGTAAGCCGCTTTCTTGCCAATCCGGGTAAAGAACATTGAAAAACAATAAAGTGG
The DNA here is from genome assembly GCA_029216955.1 of Iris pallida. Classification (NCBI taxonomy): domain Eukaryota; kingdom Viridiplantae; phylum Streptophyta; class Magnoliopsida; order Asparagales; family Iridaceae; genus Iris; species Iris pallida. The sequence goes on from JANAVB010036819.1 coordinate 2,806,540, forward strand.
ATCCTTAGATATCTTAGAGAAACTCCAAATATTCTTTATGTTTTGGAGATGACAAACATATTTTGGAAGGTTACAGTGATTCTGACATGACTGGTGACTTGAACAAAAGAAAGTCCACATCGGAATACTTATTTACCTTTGAAGGGGGAGCCGTGTCATGGCAATCAAAGCTGCAAAAGTGTATTGCTTTATCCACCACAGGAGTTGAATATATTGCTACTACAGAAGCTAGCAAGGAGCTCTTGTGGATGAAGAATTTTCTAAACGAGTTATCTCTCAAGAAAGAGAAGTACACTCTATATTGTGACAAAGCATCATTGACTTAAGTAAAAATGCTACATATCACTCAAGGACAAAGCGCATCGACGTACGTCATAATTGGATCCGAGATGTTTTGGAGAATCGCCTTATGCATATTAAGAAGATTGATACAAGCCAAAATCTACCAAAAGAGAAGCATGACTTCTGCTGAAGGATAGCAGGTACGAGTACTATTTGAAAACTTTCTCCTCATGAGGATGGAGAGGGAGATTGACGGGAACGGGGTCCATCCCTATGATGACTGAATGCATGCAACATTGATACATTACCTTTCTCCATGCAACGAACTTTGAAGAAGGAAGAACGAACATTGAAAAAAGGAAAAACGAACTGGAGAATGACCTTGGAAGATGAAAGAGCTACTTTTTTGGTCTTCTTCATGGAATGAATGTGTTTGAGGTATATCATCTCTATAAATAGTAGGGAGATGGTGAATGTTGAAATAACAACAAAGCCACACACAATTTATAATTCACCTCAAGTGAGTTTATAAGAGAGAGTGATCATCAAGTTAAGTTGTACCAACTCGAGAGAATATCATTTGTAATATTTTATTTGATTATAGTAAAAACGGCGAAAAAGGGACGGACAAGCTCAAATTGAGCTGAATCTCGATAAATCTTGTGTGTGTAATCTTTTTTATTTTCTTCTCTTCCATTTTTTTATTCTCATCTCATCACAAGAGGTCTCAACACCATTTCAGTGAGTATACATCTACAAGTAATGCTGTAAATATGGTGTTGAATTTACAAACATTAAATCTTGCGAGATAGGATGTGGCAATCTTCAAAATCAAACAAAACACAGACTGTTGAAGTCACTCGGAATCGAGAACACAATAACAGTTTTTTTTTTTTTTCATTCTTTCGGTTCTCGCAAACTTCAATGCATGAAAACCTTGAGGCTGGAGAAATTCCACCTCATAGCGTGACAGAGACGATACAAAACCCTAATTAAGTTCCGAACCCGAAACCCCAGTCCTTCCATCTTTCAACATCGATCAGTCCTTGTCGATAATAACACTGAGAAAAGAATCGGATACAACTTGTAAAAATTATGAATGAATAGGGCATCATATATTTCTCCCTGCAAATTGGAATAAGCTTCTATTTACATGAAATTATCATCAAGCAAAATTCAGAACTTTATTTAGCCAACACTCATCTCATTGAGACATCACGAATAATTGTGAAGCTTGGAACTGAAAAATCTCAAAGGACAATTCACGCATAATATTTCATGCTAAAAACCACAGGTGCCAACAGCAAGGATTAAAAAAATCAACATATATAACTTGAGCGAGAATAAATTGTCAATAATCAGTGGTATACAATGCTAAAAGCTAACGAGAAAAGATTTCGTGTCCGTGCATTCTCTAGTTCTTTATATTGCCCGAACAAACTACCCCCAGAATTCCTAGAACCCGATCAGTCTCTTCTCGATTTCTATTCCAAAAATATATGTCATCCGTACCTCTTGGCAAGTCGATCAGTAATTCTATCTGTGAGACAGCAGTATGCCTCAGTTCTAAGGTCACTCGGCAACACGGAACCAAAGTTTAGTTGCATTTGCAGGGCCTGCCATCAGGTAATCCTCCTCCTTTCCTTTTGCATAGAGATGACTGCATACCAGGCAGGTCCGAAAAGAAAACTGGTAAGCTGTCAACAAACTTGACGCCAAACATCATCATCACCTCGATGGTTGTTCGGAAGAGGGGTTTCCAGATGGCTGGCTAGAGCTGGCATTCCCTCCAGAAGCACTTTCAGGTGGAGGGTCTGTTCCCCATTTCTTCTCCGACTCGAGTGGCTCAAGAACTTGGACACTACCATCAGTTAGTCCGACTGCAAACTGATTGGGTTCTGTTGGATGAGAAGCAACAACAACTGGGTACACATTGGAGCTGCAAATAACAGAGCAGAATTGGTACAACACATTGTAGAAAGATTATTAAGACCTATTCTTGGATGTGTAGATAAATCTACATATTTTGTAATTATGAGCACCGTAATCAGACATCAACAGGATAGATGGGGTAAGAACCAGTTGACCTCTAAGACCAGCGATTTAAATATTTTCAACTTAAATTTTATTCATAAGCTCTTTTCGATCATAAAGAAATTCCTTTCCTAGTCCATATTGCTCGCTAGAAACTAGTAGATATTACTCTCTCTCTCTCTCTCTCTCTCTCTCTCTCTCTCTCTTTATTTTTATTTCAAGAATTAGTATCCTAGCTTTGAAGTTAACAAAATGCCAAAATTTATGATTTTTTTTCTTCAAAAAGTTAACGGCATTCACAGACTAAAAAGTATCACAAGTACCTGGGTTGAGAATTGATATAAGCACTTGGATTGATGCGACACCTAAATAGGAGTGCTGAAGTGAAGATGCCTATGCTTCCATCTGTGAAACTTGTATAAACCGTTCGGCTATCACATGAATATGTTCCATGTGTGATAGATCCCTCTCTTGGTATCCACTGTGTAAAAGAGTATGATGTCATGGAAAGTCTTACTAAAGAAAATGTTAAAATGTATGTAGCAAATTTGGAAACATGAATCATGAATCATGTTGAAACCATAAAAACAAACACAAGTAAATCGTCTTGTAATGGTTTTCAAAGTGAATACACAAGAGCACAGAATTTCTTGGTGAAGAAAAGAATTCCACATATGGAAGCTCAGAAGTCAGTCTCCGCAATCTAGAACAAATTTGCATTACAATATAAAAGGATCTGTTTACAGTAATTATGTTGGAGAGGAATGGCCTTTAACAGAGCAGAATGGATTAAAAAGATTCTTGAAAGAGGTTCAGGACAAAGGCTTTATTCTCGTCATTGATGTAGTATTTATGTTCTGATTCATGTGATAAAAAAAAAGAATGAGGAAGCCTACAGCTCATCAGGAAAAAAAAATATATACTTAAGCAATCATCCACGAGAATCTACCAGTTAAGAATATCCATGAAAGAATAGAAATTGTACGACAGATGGAACCCTAGACTCTTTGAATAACCGATAAATAAATTGATCACTGGAAAAGAATTAATTTTCTCAAAGGAGCCCATCATGAAGAACAAGTTAGTTTCTTTTTATTTCAATAATTAAACGGCTGTAAATGTGGAACAAGATTACTGCAGGTGCACATTTGCTTTTAGTTTCCCCAATATAAAAGAAAGAGTTTCATCTGAAAAGAGTTTACCATAAAAATCGTGTATAACTGGATGTTCTAACAACGAAATTTGACAGGCATACAAGTAACCGATGCTAGATGCCAAGCTCACCTGTTTAAGACATTCCAGTTTCGATGCTTCGTACATAGCAAGTTGCGTCTCGTGCACTACCAAGAAAGTGACCTGATCATGGTGAAATTGCACCCTAGTTTCTGCAAGAGAACCTGACACTCGCCCAGCCGGAATCTGTAAGAACTTGCTACTTTGTTTGTCCCATCCATCCATTCCCCATACGCACAACTAGGATATAAACAAAGGACATATCAGCATCAAGCAGAGGATTGTTTACAGGATATACCTATTTTCATTTAGAAGTATAGAAACATGAATCATGATTCAGTGAAAAAGGTTGGTGAGTATAGCTGAAACATGAATCATGATTCAGTGAAAAAGGTTGGTGAGTATAGCTGCTCTGGATTGTATATAGGACAACTCAGCTTCTCTATATGCTCAAACCATAGGAAGCACGGACACTCCAAAATCTAGACCGTGTCACATAGGACACGTATTGGACACATCTTGGAAACAACCCGGGGTACACCAAAAATACAGTAGGGAGCACGTTGCCTATTCCTTACCATGTCGGGTTGTGCAACATAGTCAAACCCTTCATTAGTTACAGAAAATGAAATAGTAAAACTCCCTTCATTTCATAACAGACCTGAGCATCTGCTCCTGATGAGACGAGAGCATTTAGAATATTGGAAAAGGCAAGGCCCGTTATCCTCTTCTGGTGGCCTCTGAGTTTACTTTTGACCTACAAGAATAAATAAAAAGATACAATATTCAACTCTGTTAATAAATTATTTTTTCAGTTTAATTCCTAAAACTGAGAGTAACCTCGTCAACGCGAACATTATAGATTTGGATTGAGGAGTCATCCATGCCAATTGCAATGATGTTATTATCTTGTGGATGGAAAGCAAGAAACGTGGCAGCTGGAGGGGGAGGCATGAAAGTCGTCATTGTCTGCAATAGATTAAACGCACATATTCAGACATAAAGAAACCATCCAGATCAACAAAAAATATACAGTGCATATGATGCAAGTTACCTTAAATGTCATCATATTGAAGAGGGATATTTTCCCGCCTGATGCTGACATGACATAAGAATCATTCTTTGATAGTGCAAAGCAGTGTACAGCTTCTTCTGGGTTCACATCAGTAATCTCATTGGTCATTAGTATGCCACTTGATGGTTGCCACAGTTGTGGTGGTACTGATGTAGTCGCCTGGATGAAAAAACTAACTTTGGTATGTGTAAACAACACATGAGATCAACTATAGCTAGGATTAAATACCTTCCCCGTATGTCTGTCAGTCTTTTGCCACTTCCACAACTTGTGCACAGCATTAGATGCCAAAGCCAAAATTGCCATTCCGGAGTTCGTATAAATCAGTCTAGACACCTAAGGGGTAAAAAGAAGGTGAGATCAGTAATACAGAACAATGGAAATTAATAGCTCAAAGTAATTTATATCTTCATTGTGCACTTCATTAATAACATAAACCAAAAGAACAAAGAATCAAGAACTCAAACATGACAAGTCTTGAGATCATTGCTAGTCATGATCTGTTTCTGCATCAGAGCAAGCACCAAATCATTGCTCAGTCAGAATTTAGATATTCATGTTTGCTTCAGCAGACTAGTTTGTTAATTATGCTCGATTCTTTATAGATCTCGATAAGTTTGTGAAGATGTGCTCTTTTGACGGCATTGTCACCCCAATCTATGATGATTCCTGGATTCAGATGCAAACAAACGGTTGATGCCAGAAAACAAATGGAGGAAACAAGTGGGATGCATAAGCTAGTGAGACTATTAGCTATTCTGGACTCCTAATATATCTCGAGCCAAAATGTAGAAACTTCTTGATGATTTGTCTCCCTGGCCTCCTTTCTGGATGCAAATGCAAATCAAATGGAAGATTGGTTGCCAGAAAAAAAAAATGGAGGGTGACACGTGGCTTCCATAATCTACTGAGGTGACTAGCAAGCTGGGGGATGTTATGAACAAAGAAAGCATTGTTAGTAGAAAAACTAAAATAGCTACAACAGCCAAGAACATCAAGGATTATGTCATGGAGGTTGTATGCTCCACAAAATTGATTTGGATTATTTCCGAAGATATTGTTTGGATTGTTTTAAGAATTACAACTGGAGTTCATATTTCTGACAAAATGGATTATAGGGTACCAATTACCATCATAAAGGGGAAAAAAGAAGTTTAACCCATATGTTCCAAATCATGTAGGGTCCCTCAGGTGGTCGAAAGAAACTCAGACTGATTCCTGGTTCTCCCAGTTTCTTAATTAAAATATAGGACATCAATTTTGCTCAAATATTAACCAACTATAATCTGGATCTAACAAATTTCTGATATTGTGATTTATGTAAACATTTGACTCGACAAGATTTGTTTAAATTATGCCAAAAAATAAGTTGAGAACAAATCTGGATCGAAGACGTGTATAGCTAAGAACTCGAAATTAGGTTCAAAATAAGCTGAATAATGTGTATTGATGTACAACACGATAAACCTTAGAAGAATTATGCTAGTGAACTAGGTAGAGATCTATAGGACAGGACACAATATCATGACATGTGAGTAAATAACTCAAGGCTATTTGGAAGAAAAAAGAAAAATATACTGATGATACTGGCCTACTGATTCATCAATAAATATATATAGCAGGAAATTGTAACAAAATTCAATTTATCGACCATAGCACATTTGGCTCATAAGCTAACACATAAGAGAAGCTAAGTATCAATCAGCATTTAGCATCTTTGTATGGCCAAAAAGATCCTGACTTCATCCCATGACAAGATGAAAAAGGAGAACAAGTACACCTGAAAAGCTTATTGACAGGGATGTGAAAAGCAGAATAGCACAAACCTCCTCCAAACATGACTGCATATTAATGTAAAATTAAAATGTAGATATACAAAGGAACAGCACCACTTACACAAATTTCTCCTATAGAAAGAATCATCTTTGAAGTGCTCAGCATAGTAAAACTGTTCAGCAAAGAATGAGGTAACGACAACAGATAGGTAACGTAAGTTGCTACCTTCACAACTTCATATCCATGTAAGGATGGCTCTTGGACTTGCATCCTAACCCCTACTTGTCTATTGTGCATTCGTGATATATATAAATAATTAAATATCATTTGATGCAAAATGTATGCATGTTTCTTCTGTTATGCGAACCTATTGTTCCCACCTAGCTTTGCACAAACAAATATCATGAAAAGAATGTTCGCATAATACCTTCTTTTTAAAATACTAGTTCACTTCTTTTTATTTCACAAAGTAAAATATTTTACAAAACAGAATGACAAATACTCAAGTGTACCCTTCTAGATGCTATCAATAACTAAGCCCCTCTTCCAAGTTTGCTTTTGCAACTTTACATCCTTACCCTCTTAACTATTTCCAGTGCACATTAAGCTATATGATTGTAAGTTTCTAAGCATAACAAAGCATGGGGCTCTAGGTGAGACAAATACCTGCAGGCTGCTACAGTAACAATGCAGAACCCAATAGCTTCAGCATGTAACACAATTGACTGCACAGCAGAACAATTAATAGAAGACTGCAGTTTTCTTAATATGTAGTTATTAAATTAGGGTATGTCCTTGTGTTTTTTTCCTACTTTTGCATGTTTCAGGGTTACTATGTAAGGGACATAATTAGGGAGTTGTGAACATGCTGTTTTGGGTTATTCTCGTGATTGATAAGCTTTAGGCTTGTTTACTTAAGGAGGCAATCATACCTCTTATGTATTATTTGTTGTATCCAATTTTTTGGAAGGAAAAGTATCCAAAATTAGTGAATTGTTCATCCACAATAGATATTGCGGTTTATTTTACTTGCTTTTAGACAAAGTACCCACAATAGATAGCTTAGAATGGAATAACATTAAGATGCATGAACATTGTTATTTAATAGTACAAATGGTTGGTCATCTATAGGAATTTTATCGACATATTGTAGGATGTTGATCTTGAACACAATAGAATCATTGTGTCAACATTATCTTCGTCAGACTTCTCTCCTTTTCTTTTAATTGTTTCTCTTTCTTGAATTGATCTGAAAAGAGAGCCTCATTGTCAGAATCAGTCGGTATCAGTAGCAGGTAGGGTCAAAATTGAATTAGAGATACCAAACCCGATATGATACGGCCAAAACATATTGGCCAATATTGCGAAGCTTGTTATTGAGTTGTTAGATCTCAAGTCTCAAGCAATTGAGTAGCAGAATATAGACTACCATATCACCTCCACATTAATCACCACATCCATTAAAAAAGGATAAGAATACGAAGGTAACAAGAAAGCCTTGTCTGAAAGTTTGGGGCCGCCTACATATATACTTGTGAACAGCCACCTACCCTCCAGATCTCTCAAATTGGCAAAGTTGAAATCCTTTTTCACAACCTCAATCCAAATCCTATTAGGCTGTGTTTGGTTGCTAAGAAAGTGAAGGAAAGCATAGTTTTATACTACGAAAACTTGATCTCCTTCTACATGAAAAACCTTCACTTTCCTTTCCTTACCCTTGCTTCAACACAGCCTTAGTGTGCCCCTAGCTCCAACCACTCTGACCTATTCATTATCACTCTTAACATTGCATCTAGTGGTCTCCATTGCACGTCCAAACCACTCAACAAGTTCTATTCATCTTATCCTCAACCAGCACCAAACTCATTTCAGAGAAATCAGATAGTTTTATGTTGAATATCTACTAACTAATGCAACCCTCCTTTTATCCAGGAGCTTGGGGGAGGGAGTGTAAATATAAGACATTAAACACTACAAGGAATTAGAAAGAATTGAAGAACATAAAGGTAATGATCCGATTTCCAGGTGTAAAATTTAATGCATGAACTTCTTCCGAAATACATAATAACTACACAAATCACATTTACATGGGCATTCCACATAGATTGACACAATATTCAGCCAAGTTATAGCAACCATTTACCTCTTCATCAGTAGCTGTAAACTACATATCAAAATCCCCCCAAAGTGCTCCAATCCACTATCAAATACCTCTCCTATATCATCCACTCCCACTCCCCCAAATCTTCCTCTCCTGCAGAGTCACAACACATTCTGGCTACTTTCAATCTTAGTGACCCTGCCAAACCCCCCACAACCCACAAGAACATTAAATGGGTCCCTCCTCCTTGGGGCTTCAAACTCAATACTGATGGCTCTATGGTCAAACAAGAAAATTTGAGAACATAATACATGACATCATAACCAATGTATATGTGGTTGATTATTTATGTTTAAGCACATGAAATTGGGTTTACACCAATAAAACATAGCTATTTTTTTAGATTGGTTGATCAGAACTAATCTAGTATCCCTCATATGACACACAAGATCATTGCTAGATTATTGACTACAGTTCATTTATATGAGTTTGCTATAGATGCTGGAAGTGGAGAAGCATCACCTTCAATGCTAATAGGTTATCTGGGAGCTTCAGAGAACAGCATTGAGACGGTTCACTGATTTCAGCCAGCTTCCAAATCTTGGATTTCTCAATCGACTCATCAAGTCTGGGTTTTACATCGATCAAACTTCGAGTATCAACATTCTGCTGTAGATTTCAAAGTAATTAATTTAAGGTTAACATGTTTGAAAGGAATTCCACCATTAAGCAATTTAGGTTCAACATAACCAAACCGACAATAGATGTTACCGGGGCACTTCGCTCAGAAACGGTAACACTAGTTCCAGCTATTGCATTGGAAGAACCCAAGGGACTAATAGCAGATGCCTGAATCATAATATGATGGTTACTTCATTGTCAAAACCAGCCTGCATTTGAAATAATGAGGCAACTGAAGATATAAGTATCGCGACCCGAGTAAAAGTTACCTTCGTGATGGCCTCAGAAACTGATCTGGGGGCACTGTTATACTGATTTTCAAGAGACCGAAGCATCTGAAACCCATCAGCATTTGCTAAAACTTTTATACAATTATCACTAGTTGAGACAGCTAACAGTGACCCAAGTTTGTTAAATCGGATACGTGGAGAGGCCTAGAGATATTAGCATGAGTCAGACAAGTTTGTAGAGGCTAAAACATTTAGAGATAAGAAACCGATATCAAGTAAAATGTTACCGGCAGTCCACCCTCGGCATCAGCAGTTGTCAATAGATTTGTGTTGTCCATGTCCCAAAACTTGACCACAAATTCATCTCCAGCAGCTAAGAATCTGTTTTTTGTAGTATCAAACTGTACAACCCCGACTGACCTCTTCCGGAAACCAGTAAATGTTCGTTTCACAGACCCTTCACTCTCATTCCATTCCACGATGTACGATTCACCTTCCTTACTAGTCCCACAAGAAAACAGCCTATAAAAGGGAAAATATCCATCTTTAAGAATGCAATACAGTTGAATGGCACATTCAATCATTTAAATAAGGTAACTGATAATAGTTGAAGGTTAATCGTCAAAAGTATAAAAACCTTGTTCCATCAGCACTATAAGCCATTGTGGTACACGAATGACCTGGTGCTGTATAATCGACCCTTGGACCCCCATTATCATACAACCATGCTTTTATCTTTCCATCAAGAGAGGTCGAAAAGATGAACTGAGAAGTAGACAAAATGTATTGCTGCAACTCTTAGCCGAAAGGATTTCAAGAACAAGTATTAACATGAGTATGAAGTTCATAAGAAACTGGAACCCAGGTCTTTGCTATTATGATAGACTAGAAGAAATTTTCAGGCACATGTTGCTTACAAGAAAAATAACTATAACTTATATGAGATGCTACCTGAATATTTTCTTTGACATGTGGACATATAGAGTACACAGCAGTCTCATGTCCTTCAAAAGTGTACTGAAGGACCCCATTAACAGCATCCCAAACCTTTCGACACATGATAGTTCAGTACACAAACATCTCTGCACACTATCTACTTGAAAAAATCGTACCAACCTTAATTGTCTTGTCATCCCCACAGGTTACAACACAGAATCGCTTGCTTGGTTGAGAAAATGCAATGTCATTAACTCCACCAACATGAGCATCAATCTGAAAATCATACAGATTTTTCAAAAAGAGCAGCAGTAATTTTAGGGCTGCTAACAAAATAATATTACACAGTTTAACTAGTGGCAGAAGCAAGATAGATGAAACATAATAATATATGTTGAATATCGATGATAACAGTAATAAGATATGTAGAATGTCAATCATTGTTAAAATATTTACCTCTAAGTGATGATTAAGGTCTTCTCGACCATTGTAGCTATACAATTGCACAAGGTGCTTGGAATAAGCAACGCCTGGAAGAGCGCATAGTACAATAAAGATGTATCATGCAAACACCAATATTTTCCCTTACAACAAAATGTTTACTCTATATATAACAGATAAAACTAAAAAGGAGAAAACACCAGAATTCTTATAGATACTTACCAAACTGACTTCCATCAGGGTTCCAAAGTACACGGTTAACAGATATAGCAGGATCCTTAGCAAGAGCAGACTGCTTATCATGAAATCAAAAAAAAAGTGCTTATTAATATAAAAGACCCCGCAGATGAACTACCGGATATCCAAAGCAAGCTGACTTACCTGAAGGAGCATTGAACATGCTTGAAGGTCCCAAACTTTAAAATTTCTATGACCAAGCCTCTGTCTACTGGATACCTCCCAAATTGCAATGTCACCCACATTTGTTCCAACTGAAAGGAAAAGGAAAGGGTCAAGTTGGTAGTGATTTAAACTGACTCCACCGAGCATCTCCCTTACTGATAATGAGAAGTAGTTTACAACCATTATTCCTAACCTAGAAGAACAGTTGGTTGAGAAGGATGGAAATCCATGCTCGTAATTGAAGAACCCTGATTTAGAACCACAGCAACATTCTTGGGCAGCTCTTCGGTAGAGTATTGGTTCCGTGGAAAGCCAGGATATCCCACAGGTAAGTTGCTGGTCGATACTCCAGCCTGCAGATGCATGGGAAACAACAAGGTAACTTAGGTCAACCTAAATGATCTTGAAGATCTAATAGGATGAAATCTCACATGCATGGATCGAGAGAGGAAAAAACTCCAAGCAGGCTTTAAAAACGGCGAAGGACAAAATAAACTTAGAATAAGTTAAAGAAGATACCTCATCAGATATTCCCATAGGGCGTGTTCTTTTAAGCACATGCTCAGATTCGGCTGAGTGATAATCCACAACCGGGTTGCTATTTGACGGGGTCATAGGGCGCTTCAAGAGGTTAGCTACCATGATAAAATGATAAACTTTATAAATAACAAAACCGTTTAGAAGAAACATACTTTCTAGGGGTGTCTGCAATATTTGTTAGGGAAACAATCTCCAACAGAAATAAAATATATGACTTAGCTTTTCAGATGACTGTATTTCAGATGACTGTATTAGATAATCAACGGAAAGGAATAATATCTCAATCAAGATAAAGTTATAATGAAACTAACAGAAGAAAAAAAAACATAAAAGAATGTTTGAGCCATCTCCGGAAAGTTCATGATTACAGCCCTAAGAAGTTAAATAAATTGTCAATTATGTCATGTTGTATTACTGCCATTAAGAACTTATGAAAAATTTTGTCCTTTCAGATGCACTTCCTATATTTTCGTTCCATAATAATGAGTTGAGAGCAATGACATTTGCAACTTGCAAAATATATAATAATAAAAAATTGCTTTAAGATCAGTAATGACTCCTCCCATATAATGACAAGTCATAATCACAATACATAAATCATAATCATAGTATATAATGGGGAAAAAATGAAGTTGGAGCTCTGCTTAACAGTGCATTCATTGACAGCTAATTATCATATTAACCACTGTTGTTACACAACCATTAACAAGTAAATTTTAAAAATTCAGTTAAACAAACAGCAGAGCTGATGTTCTATTTTGTACGTATAAACGGGAAGACAAAAGTAAGAACTTTTATCCAAAGAAACTAAACAGATAAGGAAACATTTTTTATATCATACAGCTCTTTACGCCAAAAGGAACCTGGAGATGCAAGAAAGTCTGCAGTATCAGATTCTATGTAATGAAATTTCCAAATAGTTTTCAGTGAATCAATCACTAAGAACCATGGTCCGTTCATGCTTACATATCCAATTTAAAAGAAACTGTTTTCACGGATATGAATATGAAACAACACGACGGAATGTCCATGATTTTGGTGTGCTTTGTCATGTCTGACGTGTATCCGACACGGAGGATACAATACGGTACCAATTTTGGGGTACCGTGATCCCTAGAAAAGAAAACATCAAACCCTATAGTGTACTCATAAATTACCATAATACCATCAGTAGCTTGGCACTCCATTACACTCTGAGATGCACCCTTTTATTTCCTATCTAAGATATATCAAGAGGAAAAATAAAATAAAAAAGAACATTTCAAATGACTAGACATAGCATGAGTTCTGGAAATGAGCAACCCTCGGACAACATTCTAAGAAAAAAGAGCAACCACTCAGCCAAACACTATCACTCTTCACTGCATCAATACATCAAGCTTTTGTGCCAACATCTACTACCAAATGATCGTCAGTGCACAAATGTTACCAAATTAGGTTTCGAAACGGCAAGGCGAACACACACACACACGTATCACAAATGGATCCCGTGAATTAATACGCATGCTGAAAGATGATTTATATACCAGTACTAGGAGCAGCTAAGCCTAGGGGCGCTCCGGAGACAGCGCCAGAGACCACAGGGTGTGCCATTTGAGCAGGATTGGATACACTTGTCATCCAACCAGAGAGCGATGGCAGAAGAGAAGCTGCTGGTGGCTGAAATGGCTGTAAAGAGGGGGGAAATTACTCAACACTCAGCATCAAATTTTCCCTACATTAAAACCCCGTTCACTAACTGTAAAGCAACAAAAAACACCCCCCTTATGAATAACCTAGTCTTACCCTCTGTGGCGCCATTTGTGGAAATCCTCCATGCATCGGCATGGCATTCATGAGGGAAGGAGTAGATGAAGGCACCTGAGCACCATTGGCTTGGTGACACGAATGGTCATAGAAAAGTGTCTTAATGTCAGGGTTCTGCCTGGGATTCTTGCATAGATTATGCTGCCAATTCAAACTGCCACAACAAAAAGAGGGTATATTTAGAAAATCGGCGACTAAGACCAACATTATTTCTTCCTTACAGAACTCTTACCTTTGATTAATGAGAGCCCTCAATCTTGAGCTCTTGAGGGTCGGAAACTGCAACTTATCACGAAACATTGGGTTCGCCTCAATGAGCTTCTTGAGCTCTGTCAGCATGATGCCTCTCGCCGACTTTGTGTCCCCGTACTTAGAAAGCTGCTCATTCTCCCTACAGAATCACGCCAAAACAAAACACCTATTAGAATCCAAAACGTAGTGATAGCATGACAACAGCCTTTCCTTAAATACCTTCAACATAACAAATTATCCATCTCAATATTTTATAAATTTAAAAGCTCCGTCCCCAGAAGACATACTATACTGCAAAACCATGAATCTCAAAATTCTAAAAATAAGTAAATGCCCAAAATATTCTTCATTGTTCCCTACTAATTAGAATTATCCAAAAATAACCTAAAAAATCTCTAAAACCCTAATTCTGGCCCTCCCTCCCAAATTTACCTAAAATTCTCCAGCGTGATCAATTGAGTGATCTCCTTGAACAAATCCTCGTTGAACGCCGAGAAGACCTTCAAATCCTTCAGCAGAATCTCCACCGCTCTCGACCGATCACGCCTGCACAACAAAAAAGAACAAACTTCCTAACATCCAAACCCAAACAAATCTCGACATAAATGAGGGGGAAAAAAAAAGGAGAGATCTTTTGCATACTTATCTAGGGCTTCGAGGTACTTCTGCTTCCGGATCTCAAAGAAGATCTTCATCGAGTAGCGATTGTCGTCGACCTTCGTAAAGCCGGAGAGGTACTTCTCGACCTCGTCCCAGTCCCCGGCGAGCACCGACTCCTCGAAGTGCTTCATGTTGAAGTAGAACCCCGACTCCTGCTCCAACCTACAAAAAATCGAACATCGAGGAACCAAAATTAGGGTTTCAAGGGTTTCCTCCGCAGAGAAAAAAAATTAGGGTTTCTTACTTGTGAACGGTCTCCTTGAACTTTTCCTCGTCGAGGAACTGGAGTATGAGGAAGACGAGCTCTCGGCACAGAGAGGTCATGGCTGCGGCGGAGGTGCGATCGCGGGGCTGCGCGGCGGCGGTGACCGGATCTTTCCTGACGGGTCGGGTCGAATCGCGAGGAGGCGAAAGTGACAAATTGGGGAGGGAGAGAGAGAGGAAGCAGATGATGAATGATAAGAGGGCGTGGGTTTAGCTTTATATATAGGTCTGTGTATTGTGTATTGTCTTATTACTTATCATAACTATTGATGTGATAAGTACGTTGGCTTATCGGATTTAATATGCAGTTGCCTTATCGATGACCAGCGGATGTTTGGGTTACGGAACTTGCACTCGGATTGCTTGCACCCAAAATTCGAACTCCTCTGGGTGGGGCCCACCTAGGTTGTCATTTATTTGCTTAGCACTATAAAAAAAAAAAAGGCAAAATGTTATGGGCACTAGAATCGTTATTACGAAGCCACCCATTTTTGTCAATCTTGTAAATATTCAGGGTTGTCAAAAAAAAAATTTACATATATTTGCTATTTTAGCACTGTTAAAATTTTGACAATTCTTATTTTATATAGACTATTATTTTATATTTCATGATTTTGGCAATCCTAATTTTGGTAGCTCCTCAAAATTTTGACACCATATTTTTTCGGAAAGTCAAATTTTAGCAATTCTATTTTAAGTACTCCTAGATATGCACAAGATTGTCAAAATTTTGACAATATAACCAAAATTATTGCTCTCAACATTTGTCCTAAAAAAAAGTTAAAAGGATAGAGTTGTAATTTTGAAATTATTCATAGATAGTTTATGAAAAATTGAGAATTGAGTGACACGTACTAATTAATATAGGGCTGACGTCAGTAAGGATATATAGAGTACATAACTGACTGCGAATTTCTGGTGTCGCATACATCATTATTATGCGGATAGGTACGGACCATATTGATTTCGAGTAAATATTTGGAAAAGAAATGTAAGAATTGATGGACTATTTTATATAAAACTAATAAATCAAATTTAAAATTTAAAACCAAAAATTAAAATAATAAAACGACAATTGAAACGCCAGCATACCTCACAAGATTTCTTACACACATATTGCAGTCATTTTACGTGTCCATTAAAAACAAACAAGTTTAGATTGTAGTTATGTTTCATTTTTAATCTATTTGACTCCATATTTATTTCGAGTCCCAAAGAAAGATTCTCTGAAATGTCTAAGAAATATTGTTCATTTGCACTGCATTCGCAACCGGTCCCCTTACATTAATTCTTCCACCAAAAATTAAATGTGTTTTTTTGTTACTCGAATCCTAACCTCTTGGAAGAATATGTCTCACTTTAACCACCTGAACTAGAGATCTTTGACACACACATATTATATATTTATTTATTTATTTTTATTTATTTTGAAGAAAGATAATTAATATTAAATGAGCAAAAGTACAACTGATATCAAAAACTGTAAAAATACATTGCAGGGTATCTAACCCAGTTCAGCTACGTCAAACTCTATATTTCGCAAAATACCAATAGTTGACGTGCTCAAACTTCAAAAATTCGTCGATTTCTTTCCCTCCAGATGTGCCAGACAGCCAACTTTTGCATTTCCCAAGCATCCCCATGATAACACTCATTGGATCTTGTTTTAAGTCATCTAATCTTAACAATTAATTTTGGCTTTTTCTAAGGGCACCACCAAGTTTACTTGGGGGCAGCCCTTACTTGGGGGCAGCCCAAACATGTGTAACTTTTGCTAGGGGGAACCCAAATTTTACTTGGGGGCAGCCCAAAAATTAGGGCAGAGGAAGGAGGGTGAGCGGACGGCGGAGGCGTCAAGCGCGGGCGCGGCGGAGGGCGTCGAGGGCGCGGCCGCGGCGGAGGGCGTCGAGGGCGGCGGCTTGACGAAGACTCTCGGACTCCGAAGCCAGCTCGATCTCCCCTCCTCCAATTCCCCCTCCTCCTTCTCCATCTCCTCCCCACCGACTTCATCGTCATCGTCGACCTCGAAAACCATCTCCTCGTCCTTCTTCGTCGGCTTGACGTCGAACCCGAGCGGCTTGTTCTGGACCGCCTGGGCCCACGCGAAGGAGTAGAGTCGTCGGCGGCGATCTCCTCCAGCGACGAGTCGCTGCCGCCAGCGACGAGTCGTCGGTCCCCGACCCTTCCCTCCTCCTCATCGTCGGAATCTAGGGCTAGGTATCCCCAAAGATCCTCCTCCTCATCGTCGGTCCCCAGACCCCAGATTTTCTGCTGCTTCTTCTTCTTCTTCTTCTTCTTCTCCGAGTTAGGACTGCCAAGGACTGCCAGCTTGTTGGCAGTCCTATTTGCTAGAAAAAATTGGGCTAGCCCCAAGTAAAAAAATGGATGGCAAACTTGTATTTTTTTTTTTTACATTTTTGGGCTAGTCCCAAGTAAAAAGTGTGGTGTCCTTAGAAAAAACCTTAATTTTTCAATGGTTAAAATTAAATGACCTAAACATGATCCAACGGATGTGAAAGAGGGGATGCAAAAGTGAGAAAATGTTGATCCCTCCTCAACTTTTTTATTTTATAGAAGGGGTATCCATGAAAGAACTTAGTGAATAATAAAAGATGAAGGAAAGGTGCACCAAAAAAATTTATTACTTTTTTTTTCAAATATTAGTTTCAACTTTTGTCAGAAATATCCAACAGTCAGTCTCATAAGTAGGGGTGAGCATTCGGTTTATTATGTTTCAACCGAATCAAAATAATCAAAGTCGAAAAAACCAAAACTAAAAATACAAACTGGAACCAAATCAAAATTAGTCATAACTAAACCAAACCAAACCGATATAATCGAACTGATTTATTCGATTTGTTCGATTGAGGTATTTTTATTGTTTAATAGGTCGAGCTCAAAGTTAGAATTGTGGTTAAATTATATTTAAAAAATAATTTTTATACAAAACTCGGACTCAAAGTTAGACTAGTTGTTAAATTATCAAAATTGGACATTAAAAAAATATATACACATAATTATTGTTTTCAAAATATATACAACAATATATACCTTTTTAATCTAAAATATGCATAGAGTTAAGGGTATCTATATATTCATATTCAGTTTTTGGTTTTGAAACGAAGCCCAGATCTAAAACCGAAACCAAATAAAAAAATTAGTATTTCAAAACTGAAATCAAATCCATTTTTTCAAACTAAACAAAATTTCTTATTCAGTTTGTTTCGGTTCTCGGTCCAAAACCGAATAATGGTCACCCTACTCAGAAGCCCATGTCAATGACACACGAATAATGGTCAACCTCTTATTCAGTTTAGGTTTGATTCTCGATCTAAAATCGAATAATGGTCACCCCAACTCATAAGTCATTGTTAATGACTCGCAACTCCATTTTCGTTGGCAAACCTTTTTCCCTCTAACTGTAGAACTACAATTACTGATGCAATATAGACATAAGATTACTCTTTCGGGTTGAAATGTGTGTGACTTTCGGATCGAATTTGTAGGCATTCGGACCAAATATATATATATATATATATATATATATATATATATATATAGAGAGAGAGAGAGAGAGAGAGAGAGAGAGATGGGAGGCCTATATATATATATATATATATATATATATATAGGGAGCGGATCGGGAGCCCCGTCCGCGGAGCCCCGCCGAAGCCCCCGCGATCCTTAGCCGTTGGATCGCGCGGGTGGGGGCGGGCCCCACGCGGGTCCCGCGCGATCCGATGGTGCAAGGGGGGGGCGGGGCTTCGGCGGGGCTCCGCGGACGGGTATCCCGATCCGTTTCCATATATATATATATATATATATATATATATATATATATATATATATATATATATATATATATAGAGAGAGAGAGTTTGTTTTTGCAAATGACCTCTAGCCTAGTGGTTAAGAGAGATGCATGCGGCCCAAGTGGTCGGGAGTTCGAGCCTCAGTGGAGGCGAGTTCGCCACAAGTACCCATTGCTTCAAAAAAAAAAATATAGAGAGAGAGAGAGAGAGAGAGAGAGAGAGATGGGAGGCCTATGTCCCATCTATCATGGATCAAATCGGAGTAGTAGCATATATTTGGTGGGAGTGGAGACGGTGGGTTCCATACGAGACATCGGTGTTGAGCCTTCGAGCCGAGTTGTATCCGAAATGTCTGAGTGGAGGGACCAACTTGAGTTCCATTGGGGCCGAGATATTTGAGTAGAGGTCCTTCGGGGCCGCGTTTGAGAGAGTTGTACTAAGCTTCTATGATTTTCATGAGTTTAGAACAATCGCGACATATCCTAGTTGTGATCTCTTCGTCAGGTTATCTGTGAGATTAGGCTTTTGGATCACAGTGCCCTACTTGAGGATGCCGAGAGAGTGCTTACAAATTAGATTCTTTATAACGTATGGAGTATGATTGAAAGTAGAGGAACATATGAATAGAAAGATTTGTTGAGGAACAAATAAAATAAAATTAAATTGTTTCGAATACATATCTGAGTATTTTATGAAACCATTGGGCCCGATTGGTCCCCATGTTGTTCTAAAAGTGTTGTTTTATATATATATATATATATATATATATATATATATATATATATATATATATATATATATAAGTGTTGTGCAAAGTGCAAACAGATCAAAGTGGTCTTCGAGTTTAAAAAAAAAAAAAACCAAAATCATATAGATTGTACAATCATTCAATTCTTAGGAAGGTTGCATCAGAGTATAATCCAAATATGTTCTTACAACCAATGATGTCGACTATGCAACATGATAATAATCAAAGCTCCACAAGAACGAATGTACGTCATCATCAGAATGGAGTTGACTATGTAGCACCAGAATATCTAATATTTGTTTACTAGACGCATGGCCTCTGGTAATAACCTTTCTGGTTATTCCAAGTTCTTGTCAACCCTCTCCCTAAGAACATTTTTCCTAAATTTCGAAAAAAAAAAATTTCATCAAGATTGTTAAATGGTCGAACCCAAAAAGATGGGAATAAATGCATGGTGTGGTGGTTGTTGTTGTTTAGTCAATTTTGGAACCTTATTTGTGAAAACATCCTACCCTTACTTTCATAAGGTTTTAAAAAAATTGAACTGTCTTTATCAAAAAATAAAGGACAAGGAAATTGTTGCCATACAAGTTTATTGTTGTTAATAAAACACGAGCAACCCAAATAAGTTTTATGAGACTTTGGTATTGTTTCTGTTTTTAAAAAAAATGTTAATATAGTAAATAAATTATGTTCTAGAAGTATAATTCTCCAACTTTATATATATCAAAATATATTTAAATTAGCTAGAGATAGAATATATGTAAATTATACACATCCCCACTAACATAATTACTTACCATTAATAATAATTATTACACTCACAAATACAATAAATAATCACCATCTAAAAAATTATTTACTTCAAAAATATTTTATACTATTTTAAAATAAATTTGTCGTGCAAGTATACGTTTAAAAAGTAAGAAAAAAAATTAGGGGTGCAACTTGGATGGGCTAAATCCGAGCCCGATCAGATAAACACATTAATAGGTTGATTGGGTTAGGGTTGAAGATACCCGGGCTCAGATTCCGCTTAAAATATTTGAACCCGATAAAAATCGGATTGGACTCGATTTCATGTGTCAGATTACCCAAAGAACACAAAATCCGACATGTATATAATTTATATTTATATTTATAAAAACAATATACTTCTTAAATAAAAAGTTCAAACACAAATTTATCCACCCAAACTCTTCAACTCCTTGTCATAAATCTCATTTTCGTTTGTATTTTGAAATGATTGAGCTTGATTGTTATTTGATTATGTGTTTGATATTAATTTTGTTTAAAATTATTTTAAATATCATATTAGAGTCCGATAAATCTAATAGACCCGACCTAATCCGAGGAATATGGCTTCCTTTTCTATTCCTCCGGGCTCGGTGTTGGACTTCATACATTGAACCCGGCGTCGGGTTGGGCTCAGACTCGGCTTATGATTCATCGAGTTGGACTCGGATTGAGCTCAAGCCCAATCCTACCGAGTTGCACCCCTAAAAATACACAAAACCAAAGGACACGTACAACGAAAATGATATTTGGCCTACCGTTGGAAGGTGACCGTGCTGGTCCGCACCCGCGTGGCAGCCAGCCATTACCCTCTGCTAGCACGGACCTACCCAGGGCCAGAGGGACAATGGTAACACGTCACTTGGCCACAGACTGGTGCGGGCACCTCCGAGCGGCGGGCAAAATAGCAACGTCCCAATGCAGGTAAACGACTTATAATACTAATAAATCCAGTTTTTGATACCTACTGGTACTTCAAAAAAGGGCACGCCATGAGAATCTCATGTTACCAAATAACTTTTGTGCTTCTTAAGGAAAAAAAAAAACCATAAGAAAAAAAACTGCTGCCACACACATCAACGGCACTCAACTACTATTGTCACTTTGCGCAATGACTACTAATGCTTGTTCAGTCATCAGAGATTTGGACCAAAATCCAACCAATAGAATCCAACTTTTTTTAGTAATATAAATATTAACTTTGTCTAATCATCAGATATTGTAATAAAACACCAATGTGTTTTCTCAATTAAAATTTCAGTTAACAAAACTGGACGGTCCGACCTTTCGAGAGTTTACAAATTGCCTGCAATATACACTCACAAGTGACCAAAAAAAACTATATTGTATTCGAGCCTGTACATATATTTGCTGTACAGTCAACATAAAATGATACTAAGGCTCGGGACTCGTTTGGTTTGCAGGATTGGACAACATAATATAATTGGTATTACGTTGTCAATCTAACTCGGATGTTTGGTTGGACAAAAAAAATTGGATGTAATGTAATCGCGATTACAAGTTTGATTACATTACATCAGTTTCTTCTAATATCAATTACATCATAAAATCTATGTAATCACGATTATATTACAACTTAAGAGGAATGTTTGTACGCTATAATTTGGTTGTTTTGTTCGTTTTCTGAACTTTTTTTTCATTTTTTTGGTCGTTTTTTGTTATTTTTGTTCTTTTTTGACCGTTTTTGCACATTTTTGATCGCTTTTCTACGTTTTTTTTATTGTTTTTGGTCGATTTTGCACGTTATTGCCGTTTTGCAAGTTTTTATCGTTTTTCGTCGATTTTGCACGTTTTTTACCTTTTTGTACGTTTTTTATCGGTTTTGGTCGATTTTGTTAGTTTTTTGTTATTTTTATCGTTTTTTTGTCGATTTCGTAAGTTTTTGCAATTTTTGACCGTTTTTGCACATTTTTTATCGTTTTTGGTCATTTTTGTACGTTTTTGGTCGATTTTGCACTTTTTTTGCCATTTTTGTACTTTTTTTTAATCTTTTTGATCAATTTTGTATATTTCTTACACCTTTTGTCTTTTTTGTCGCTTTTTGGCTGTTTTCGCATTTTTTGTCCTTTTTGCACCTTTTTTTTTCATTTTTGCACTTTTTATCTTTTTGGTCAATTTTGTCCTTTTTTTTGCCCTTTTACACATTTTTATAGTTTTTTTTTTTGTCAATTTTGTACGTTTTTTTGTCTTGACAAAACATGTTTTTCATTTTATTTATTTATATTTTTTTTCTTCTAATTTTTCTTTTTTTTTCTTTTTTAAATTTTTATTGATCTACTTTTTTTATATTTTATGTTGTATTTAAATTTTTTTATTAAATTAGAAACTCAATTACATTCCTTTATTTTTTTATAATGTTAAATGTCATCTCATTTTTACTAAGGGCAACCTATCTACTAAGGGTAACCATGCCTTTTTTTTTTGAGAAATTTTGAGTTACCCCCCACTTTGATTACTCAAATTAAGGGTGCACCCCACAGTTTTGCATTAATGAAGAAATGCCCCCACTTTGGACGGAAACCGTCTAGGGCTAACGGTCAAAAGCTTTGACCCAAAAAATTTGACGAAAATACCCTTCTTCCCTGTGTGTTGTCTCCCTCCTCCACCCCACCGCCACTGCCCCCTCCTCCCCGTCGTCACCGCCTCTCCCCGCTGCCACCTCCCCCCTCCCCACCGCCTCTCCCCGCTGCCACCTCCCCCCTCCCCACCGCCTCTCCCTGCTGCCACCTCCCCCCTCCCCACCGCCGACACCAAGCAGCCCGACACCCAACAATGTCACCCTGCCACCAGCGCCAATGCTGCAGCCGACCCCCCCATCACCAACACCACCACCACTGGCACAGCCCACTCCGGCCGACAGTCCACCACCATTGTAACGCCTCCACCACCATTTCAAACACCACCACCACCATTCATCATCTCCACCGCAACCATCACAGAAAGCAATCCCACCACCATCACACTATAGAGAGGGAGAGAGGAAGAGAGACCGCACCTAAGCCTCCGGCCAGTGCCACCCGAGCTCCGTCCGTCCCCTCGCAGCCAGATCTGGGTCTCCTCCGGTCAGATCTGGAGGTCTCCGCCGCCAGATCCGTCACCATCGTCGTCGCGGGAGGAACCGCCTGGCCCCGTTCAGCCGCCACGCGACCTCTATCCAGCGCCGAGCGCCGACCTTCCTAGCGAGCCGCCCCCGGTCCTGGAGCCCGAGTTGCCGCTTTCCACCCCGGCCGCCGCCGCCATAGCAGCGGAGGCGCCGCCTCCTCTTGTCTGCGACGGTCGCTGTCTGCCACCGCCGGCGGTGGGGAGGGGGGAGGTGGCAGCGGGGAGAGGCGGTGGGGAGGGGGGAGATGGCAGCGGGGAGAGGCGGTGACGACGGGAAGGAGGGGGCAGTGGCGGTGGGGTGGAGGAGGGAGACAACACACAGGGAAGAAGGGTATTTTTGTCAAATTTTTTGGGTCAAAGCTTTTGACCGTTAGCCCTAGACGGTTTCCGTCCAAAGTGGGGACATTTCTTCATTAATGCAAAACTGTGGGGTGCACCCTTAATTTGGGTAATCAAAGTGGGGGGTAACTCAAAATTTCTCTTTTTTTTTTTTTACTAAGAGCAACATAAAGTTCACAAGTTTACTAAGGGCCACCTATCCTCTCCTCCTCTTCTTCCTCTCCCTCGTCTCAATCTCCACTTCCTCCTCCTCCTCCAATGTCACCTACGACCGGCGCTCCCTCATCATCGGCGGCCGACGCCAGCTCATCATCTCCGCCTCCATCCACTACCCCCGCAGCGTCCCCACCATGTGGCCCTCCCTCGTCGCCACCGCCAAGGCCGGCGGGATCAACACCATCGAGACCTACGTCTTCTGGAACGGCCACGAGCTCTCCCCCAACAACGTACCGCCACACCACCAATGCTCCCATCATTCTCTTCTCCACCCCCCCTCCCCCCGCCGCAGCCGCCCACCTCCGACACCCTCCCACCGCCGCAGCCCCCCCTCCCCCCGCCATAGCCCCAGCTCCGCCTCCCTCCCACCGCCGCAGCCCCCCTAGCTCCCCTTCCTTGCCGATGAGAAGAGCAACCGTGGATCGTTCGCGGGGAAGGCGGACTGCAGGCAAGTCCTATCTTTACTTTGGACTGCAGGTAAGTCCTGCAGTCACTGTAGGTAAAAAAAAAAAACAAGATCGTCAATCGAGGACTGCATGCAAGCCCTGCAGTCCTAGATTGACAGGAGCAGGGTGGTTCTTAGTGTTTTCAAAATGGCAAATTTGTAAAAAAATTTAAAGTTTTAAGTTGGTGGCCCTTAGTAAAAAAAGGGTGGCCTTTAATATTTACCTATATTTAGGGATATTGAGTAATGGGGGGGTTGGTTTGGTTTGCGGGATCAATGAGTTAGGAAAAGAAAAATCATTACTTTTTTATATTTTGGTGCCAAAAAAATTAAGCAAGTCCCAATAATAAAAAAATTATGGGAGAAAAATGATTACATCTTCACTTTCCTATCTTGAAGTATTCGCTTTCATTTTCAATTTTTTTATCATCTCCAAACACCGAAAAGAAAAATCGATAGAAATTGTAATTTTTCAAAAGAAAGAAAATACCAAGGAATTGATTTCTTTTTCTTTTCACGAACCAAACGAGGCCAGGGTTTGGATCACCAAATTAGAATTTGGGTCTATAAATATATGGGTTATTTAGTAATAAGTTCTCACTATTCGCTAGCCCACGTGAACAGTGAACAGTGATTTGAAGGCCCAAACACTAGTTAGATAACTTATAGACCCAAATTATAATATTAACTATTATGTGAGAACTTATTACTAAATAACCCATATATTTATATGAGCGAAAGACCATAAATAAATAAACGAAAGAAAAAAAACAATTATTACTGGTGCCATTTTTTGGGTGTTCTTTTTTCATGAAACTGGATCAGAAATGTACTCTTTAGCCTCGTTTGGTTCTTGGAAAGGAAAAGAAAGGAAATCACTTCCTTGTTCATTTCCTTTCTTTTGAGAAACTGTAATTTTTTTTTTCTTCTGGTTTTGGAAAAGCCAAAAAATTAGAAGAAAAAGTAATTGTCTAGGTGGATGAAGAAATCACTTTTCTCCCATAAAAATTTTTCTCGGAAATCAGTTTTTTTTTTCAAATATTTTGTTTGACATCCAATCATAAGAAAGAAATTAATGCTTCTGATTCTGTGAACCAAATATGGAGAAATTATTAGGTGCTCCTGGCTCACCACTGGACGTGCTGAGTGGTGACCCCGGTCCAATGAACAATTGACACTTGGAATAATCAATTAATTCAATATTTTCCACATCGTAACCGGACAATTCATAAGTTAGCTTAATATTAATATTAATTTTGATATTAATATTAATGTTAATGTTAATCTTAGTATAACATTAATATTAATGTTAATATTAATGTTAATATTAATGTTAATTTTAATATCAATATTAACATTAATATTAACATTAATACTAAGATTAACATTAACATTAATATTAATTTTAATGTTAATATTAATATTAATATTATTGTTAATATTAATTTTACTGTTAATATTAATGTTAATCTTAATATTAATTTTCATGATAATATTAATCTTATTGATTTTGTTAGTATTTTTTGTTATCTTTAATATTAATGTTAATATTAATATTAATATTAATATTAATTTCAATATTAATTTTAATTTTAATGTTAATATTAATATTAATATTATTGTTAATATTAATTTTACAGTTAATATTAATGTTAATCTTAATCTTAATATTAATATTAATATTATTGATTTTGTTAGTATTTTTTTTTTCTTTTCATATCTGGTTATGATGTAAAAAATATGGGATTAATTGGTTATTCCAAGTGTCAATTGTTTATTGGACGAGGCTCACCACTCAGCACGTCCAGTGGTGAGCCAGGAGCACCTAATAATTTCTCCCAAATATGACCTTTTTGGTAATTCGGCTGAACTCTAACAGCACCGCTGTTTGGTTTTGCCTAATCGAGAACTTTGTTTTGAAGTGATATGACCAGGACAGAGATCCTGTCCTCCCCAATTTCTTTACTTTTCACATCGTAATCTTTTTTTTTTTTTTTGAGAAAACTCCTATTATGAAGTCGGGTAAAGTGCATTTAAACCCTTCTTAAAGTTGCCTCGTTCGCAAAATAAGACCTTTTAGAAAACTTAAACAGTTTGCACCTCCCGCAAAATCGTTTTTGTTCGGAATGCCCATTTCCGTCAAAATGACGTTAGAACAGCCGTTAGAGCCCATATTTTGGATTAAAAAAAAGTGCACTTCCGAAAATACTCATAATGCTAATGGTTATATTGTGGCTGCTGCTCTCTTTCATTCTCTATAAGAATGTTTGTTTGAAACATAAAACCTAAGCTTTATATTTTTCTATTTTTTGACCGGTTGGTTGGAAGGAAAAATAATATTTAATTTTTTTTATATTCCTTTTTTTTACTTATTTGCTCTCATTTAATGTATTGAAGCTTTTTCTTACCTACAGATCTCAAATCCAAATGCAAATTTTTTTATATTCCTTTTTTTTTATACTTATTTGCTCTCATTTAATGTTTGAAGCTTTTTTTACTTATTCCTTTTTTTTTTCTCAAGATGTCCAAATAGAAATTATGGAAGAACAATTTATTACTATTGTGGATTAATTAGCCCATTGAAAATAAATTTATTATTAGTTACAGTAATATTACATCCAAATAGAAATTATGGAAGAACAATTTATTTTTTGATTTTTGACACGTTTAGTAATATTTAAGTTATTTGTTTAAGTAATACATGTGATGAAAATAAATTTGTACCAAAATTTGCAATTTCAGTTAGAATTAATAAATAAATAATTACGATAACAGTCACGACTAATAAATTGTTAAGCATGAGAACCTACTATTTAGATTATAAACATTTATTTTCGAAAATGACGTCAAGCATGAGAATTCTATCTTTTTAGGAACGGGAGGTTATTTTAATAATCTTTTTAATATTTTGTTTTTGTTTCCATTTTTTTAGTTCTTATTTCATTTTTTTTTCATCTTTTTAATAATCTTTTCTAGTTTTTTAAGAGTGACTTTTATTTTCAAATTTGTATAGTTTTTGTTTTTTTTTCATTGTTTAAGATTTATCCTCATTTTTTGGTTTTTTTGGAATATTTTTTCTATTTTTTATTTTTTTTCCCATATTTTAATAGTACTTTTTTTTGTTTTTTATTTGGTATGTGTTTTTTCCCAGTTTTTTATCATTTCTATTTTTTAAGAATTGATTTTTTTTGTATTTATCAGTTTTGTTTTTCCCAAAAATATTTATATATTTGTTAAATAAAAAATAATTTATGACAAAATAATTTTAAATAATATTTATCCATTTTTTTGACGGAACGAACCATTTTTAACAAGTTAATATTAATTAAAATAATTTAAAAAAATAAATTTACTAGTAAAGACCATTTTTTCTTTGTTAATATTTATCCACTTTTTAACAAGTATTTTTGCTTAACCGTTTTTAACAAAATAATTTTAGAACTAACCGTTTTTAACAATATAATATTAGATAGCCCAAGGATAAAATGGTCAACACAACCCCATTTTAACTCCCGTTAACAGAAAAGTTAGCTTAGGGGGTGATTTGAGCATTTTCGTAACCTTTTGGCCTCGTTTGGTTCGCAGAATGGAAAGGAAAGGAAACTGATTCCTTGGTATTTCCTTTCCTTTATGAAATTATAATTCCTATAAACTTTCCTTTCCGGTGTTTTGAAAGATCGGGATTATAGCCGGAATATATCATTAATTTCCATTACAGTGTTTGGTGTTTGTAAGGAAAGGAAACAAAATTAAATCAATTTTCCAAAAATACCCTCGTGCTAATAAAAATAATTATTACTTAGAAATATTTTTGTCTAAAGATATTATGGATAAAAATGGTAAATAATATTATGAACATGGATATTTTGGTCAAAACTTTTTGTAATAAATGCGGAAAAGTTGGAGAAAAATGATTCCTTAGATAAATGGGAGGAACCACTTTTCCTCCTATTTTCCTACTTTTTTTTGGCTCCCAAACATAGGAAATGAATCACTTTCCTTTTCCAAGCTCAAATTTCGGTAACCAAACGAGGCCTTCGGATTTTTCAGATCAGGGAGTCTTTAATTACGTTTTCGTCATATCTAAGGAGTTTTTAAATGCACTTTACCCTATGAAGTTCGAACGAACTGCTGGAGATACCTTTTCTTTTTCAGAAATTTTCCATTTTTGAACTCTTTTCATTGTCATTTTTTATGGATTCCGATTTTTTTTTAACATATCTACCAAACAAGTAGTAGACCTGTTATGTGGTTAATTTTTAGTTAAGGAAAGGTGGTTTTCTTCTAAATCTAGCAGATCTATGAACTATTTGGCTTGGGCCTTGAAATTAGGGTTTGTTGCTTGGAATTTTGGTGAGAATTTTGGGATGAGGGGTTGTGGCGGGAGCAGCAGCAGCAGCGTGGAGACGGTGATCGCCGCTGCGAACGCGATCATCGTCGCCGCCGATAGCCGGGTTCAGCAGGTCATGAGAGAACTTTTGGATATTTTTGAGTCCTATCAACTTGGACTACTATGTAGCTCGACTGCTCCATTGTTCCATTTTTTTTTTTTTACTGATGGTCATGAGCCTTGTTAGCAATTTGTTAGCAATTCGGCAAACGGAGAAAATTCGGAACGGCAAAAGTACGAGTATAAATCGACACAATATAAGTAAAATACGGTCAAAAAATTGGTCAAAAATTTGTCTAACGAAAAACATTCGGATCAGGTTTAATTCGTGTTTAGTACGTTTCATATGAACCAATTCGACACTAAATATTCGGCATATATATAGGGTCCACCCATCTCTACTCCTTCATAAACAAGGGTTCAGTGTGAGAATAAGAAGATGTTGGATGATGGAAAACCGAAAGATTTTTTTTTGATGGTTGCAAGTAACATGTGCAAAGACTCTTGGGTTTCTTTTTTTGGTTACTGTGAGACTTTTTCTTCTTTTCTTTTGATAATTTTTTAGAATTGTGCCGGTCTTAATATCTAATAGCAGTAAGAGTCGAGAAAGTTAAGACTGTTGGATTTCTTGGTAATATTTTTTTGGCCAAATTTTTTAAAAATTCGTACGGTACGCGTTTAAAACGTCACATGCTTAAAATTCGCGTACAAATTCGAATTTTTCAAAAATACGTAAGTATTATATGTTTACGTAAGATACGAAAAAATTTGCGTATAATACGCATTTTATTCGGGTGATTGCTAACAAGGGTCATGAGAGAACTTCTGGATATTTATGTGGAATATGACATTGATATTTGCTATGTAGGTTGATCAGAGCAAAATTACATGCTTTACCGAGTCCTATGAGGCTGTAATGAATTATAATAAAAAAAATTGTGTTTTTACTTTAAATTTGGAATGTATGTATATTTCATGTCCATTATTTGATGTAAAATTTGTAATATTAGCTTGTTAAATTGTGTAACAAATTTTTTGAGTAAAGTAAATTTTGTAAAAATATTACAATATTTGTCCATTAAATCTGTCTTTAATATAATTTTTGTTCTTTTATGATAATTTTATAAAATGTAATTAAGTAATTATATGTCAAAAATAATAATTAGTTATTTAGCATATCTACGTTCACCATATCTCCAACTAATATCCAATTTCAACAATCATCAAAACAACTGAACTTATTTTTACTCCACTTTCAACAATCATCCAAACAACGAAAATCTTTCTTTTTTCACTTTCATGTCTTCCAATTCCACCAACAAATTTTTTTTTTTGAAAGTTAAAATTTATGCACACGTACCGCATATGCAAATTCCGTGTTTCTACTTTCGCACTTTCCCACAACCAAACATGTCCTAATTCCAACTGCTGGGCCACTAACATTACATTATCATCAAGACCTTCCTTCGTTTTGATATGGAAGGTAAAAGTTGTCATAGCCTGTCTTTTGCTCTTCGCTCCAAGTCCTTCACGTGACTAGTTTGGTTTGCATGTTGAGATAAATGGATCGTATCTTTTATTAGGTCGTGTAAAGTGACTCATCCCAAAGTACAGTTTTAGGTGTTGTTTTATTCAAGTTTTGAAGGCTTGAAAATAAATTTTGGATTCCTTATCAATATTTTGGTAATTTTGAATTGAGAATTTGGAAGGAGTAAGGGGTATTTTGTTATCACAGTTGTGGAAAGTAAAATCCAAAGCTTCCTTTCTGGGAATGCAAATGATAGTTGGGTGTATTAATTACAATTTTTTTGGATGATAAATTGATAATACAGACACAAGCTAAATTTAAGTAATAATAACATCATAAAATTAATGAAAGAATATTTGTAAATAATTAAACAAATTAAAATTCTCATTGTCTGAAGCAAACATAAAAATGAAAATTTTGAAATTATTTTCCAACCTAACCAACGTATGAGAACAGAAATAAAGTGCAGGTTTATGTAGGGGTGAGTATTCGGTTAATTTGGTTCCAACCGAACCGAATTTCGGAAAACCGAATTAACCGAAATCAAGAAAATGAAAACCGAAACCGAACCGATCTACGTCAAAACCGAATCAAACCGAAACCGATTTATTCGGTTCGGTTTTTCGGTTGTATTCGGTTGGGCTTTTCCCCGTAGTAGTAGAAGCTCTCATGCATCACAAACATTACATTGTTCTTCATTTAGAAATTAAAAAAAATTATATAACAAAAATTCAGATATGATATTAAACATAAATTAAACAGATGTATCATGTAAACTTCGAAAAATATTAAACAAAAATTAAAATAAAAAATACTTACAAAAATAGTTGGATGAGCAAGTAGAGTTCAGATCTGGTGGAGACGGTGAGATAGTGAGAAGAGAGCCGGTGATAGAATGAGAAGACGACGTCACGGCGGTGCAGTGAGATCGTGGTAGAGTGGATCTGAGAGAGGCGGTGAGATCGTAGTAGAATGAGAGAGACGGTGAGACGTGGTAGAGTGAGTCTCACTCAGTGAGAGAGGCGGTGAGAGAGTGAGAGAGGCGGAGCCGGGATGAGGCGGTGAGAGAATGAGAGAGGCGGAGCCGGTGAGATCTAGGGTTTACTTTTAGATGAGAGTGCCGAGAGAGAGAAGAGCGGCTCTGCCACTGCTTACTCTTTGCTGCTAGGAAATTAGGATGAGGGATTCTGAAAGGAGAGAGAGAAAAATAGATTATATACCTAGGGTTAGGATGAAGGGTATATAAGTAATTTTCTATATTCTATTCGGTTTTCGGTTTTAAACCGAATCTGAATCCAATAACAGAACCCGAACCCGAAAACCGAATTAGTGGGTTTTCTAAACCGAAACCGACCCAAAAAAAATTTAAACCAAACCTAATTGCTTATTCGGTTTGGATTGATTCGATTTTTGGTTTGAAACCTAATAATGCTCACCCCTAGTGTAGTGCCCCGTCCCTACATCGTGCCCCGTCTCCGTCCACGGGGTGCGCGAGAAAGGAACACTGTCGCTATCGATTTGGTCGGGACCGATAGGTCGGAATCGGCCGAGTCGATCGAACGGGAACGGTTGAATTAAGATCCATTCCACGTTATGGAATGGCTTCTTCGGAACCAAGTCCCATATTCAGCGGGTTGCGCCTCGAGGATTGGCTCTGCGGCTGAGTCGAGAGAGACCTCCCGTTGCTCTGGTTTTCATGCCGCACTTGAATTGGCTTTGGCTTTGGCTTTCGTTTTCGTGAATGCTTTCGATGGATTTTTTCGTGACGCGTTTTCGAGCTCGCATTCATATCGAAATTCCTTGAAATACACAGTGTTCTAATCAGTTGCTTATGCGATTGCAGGTGATCGCGTAGGCGACGATAGCGCAGCCAACCGGTCGCTCGCTTGAAGCAAGCTAAGGCGAGTGGCTGACCTCCTTCGTCCCGTCCCTCTACTTCAAAAACTCAACATGTGAAGTAAAATAAATGCTTGTCATAATAGTATAGAATCAATGAAATCGTGGCACGATACTTCACGAAACACTTGTTATCGAACTGTCGGTTTTGGAAATAAAAAACGTGCTTCCCTATGCAATTACACTTGGTCTATGCCAATCCAACGAATGAATCTATTAACGCTTATCGCAACGATACGGAAAAATGAGTAAATCAACTAAGTTCCAAAGAAAACGGTCATTGGACAACTTGTCGACAAGGTGAAGTTCCTCGAACGGTTGCCTCGGCCAAGGGACCGGTTCGGCCCGGGAGGAACGAGTGTAGCAGCGCCAACCCTTCATCGGCGCGAGTTATGCGGGCACTTTCGCACAGGGCTCGCTACCCGACGCGAAAGGGGCGTCGTCTAACCGAATGCTATAGTCCGCGATGGCTTGACATTGCCAGTGGCCTTTAAACCCCTATCACTACTTAACAGGTGCACGGGACACGGGATGAACATGATAGTTGCTTGCCTCAAAACATGTTAACATGCAAATCATACAGGATGGTTAGAAAGATCATTGAAATAGCTAGCAAACATGTTTATGAAACTTCTTGAATCAAATGCAGAGCTTGGATTTAATTAGCCATTCGCCAGTACATGTGTTTCGTGCTGATCCTCGCTCTTTGCAGGTCCCGCGAACCAGGAAGGACGCGCCAACTAGCAAGGCGACGTTCGTGACTTTTGAAGCTTCGGCCGTGCGTCGAAGACTATCTTTCAGCGACTCCACATTTTGAAGGCTCTCGACAGTCCAAGGAAAATGACTCAGCGTCCCTCCCATCCAGGTCAATGGAGTACTTGTGTATATTGAGGGATGTGTGCAATGTATGGAACGGCTATCTCATCGGCACTCTTTTGTAATCGAGTCATGTTGTAGCCCGCGCGGCAATGAGTCTTGTGTGTCGGAGTCTGTAAAAAGATGTTCATTATCAATAAAGATCAAGTTTCCTTTACTTATTGTGTGTATCAATTTGTCTGCGTACTCTCTTAGATCTCGTGTCTCAGATTACCTTATGACTTGGCCTTGTGCGATCGCAAATTAGGTTCGCACGGCATCACGCCCGGGGGACGACTATCGATTCGACGGAATCGGGGCGTGACATAATGGTATCAGAGCACGGCTTTACGTCCTTGGCCTCTCGTGTCGAATTCTAGTCTCCGACCGTTGACCTCGTGTCGATGAGAAGAGTTGTTCCATACGCTGAACCCTGGACATTTTCTGAAACTAACGAGAGTTGCCTTCCTTTTTCCCTGCAGTTACGGGAGCTCAGGCGGAAGACGAGACGAGCGCTTCGAGCGGCTCGAGTGCTTCTAGGCCCGAGCATTCCGTTAACCCAACGGGAATGACGCCTACTGTAGCCGGATCTTCCGGCGACCCGATGCAACGTATGCTGCAAATGCTTGAAATGCAGCAACGTCAAAACGAGCTCCATCGTCAGCAAGCAGAGGCTCGTCAGGCTCAATTTGAGAGTCGGTTCGAGGCTCAATTCAAGCTGCAGCAGCAGCAGCTGAATACCCTCCAGCAGATCGTACAGTCGGTCGTCGGCAACAACAACTCAACGATGACACCTGCCGTGACCCAGCCTGCGGTTCGATCCAACGAAGCCGAACCAGAGGCGCCCGTGCTCTCACCTGCAGCACCGAGAAGTTCCAACTTCGACGTGTCAAAGTTCACTAAAAGCTGCCGCACTTCCTTCAACGGCACCGAAGATCCCGCGGTGGCGATCGACTGGTTGGAGGAGCTGGAAGACAAGTTCGAGCTTCTGGATGTCGAGGACCCGAAGAAAGTTGCGTGTGCTCAACTATTACTTCGAATGAACGCGCACGATTGGTGGGCTGTGCAGAAGCGGGCTATTCGACGTGAAGACGAGACAGCGGCGATCTCATGGGCGACATTCAGAAATGCGTTCGAGAACGAATATCTTTCTGCAGCCGTGCGACAGGAAAAGGAGAACGAGTTCATGCAGCTGACGCAAGGGAATATGACTGTACGACAATATGCGGCCAAATTCAACAAACTGGCCAAGTTTGCTGGTGACTATCTACCTACTACTGCAAGCCGAGCAAAGCGATTCGTAGTGGGCCTGCGTTCCACTATCCGTGCACATGTCTCGGTGCCGGAATACAAAACTGTGGGCGAGGCACTCAACCACGCCATCCGTCTGGAGTCCGAGTATCCTCCTACTACTACCGGCGCTGTTAACTCTAATAACAAACGCCATAGTTATGCGGGAGGCAACAACGCACATAAGCGTCAACATCGCGGCAACCAGACGAAGGAACGGATGGTCTGCAATTTCTGCCACAAGGACGGGCACCTGGACACCGACTGCCGACTTAAGAACAGAGTCTGTTTCGCATGCGGCAAAAGAGATCATCTCGTAAGGGACTGTCCGGAAGCTACGTCGAGCCAGCGCCCACAACATCAACAAAACCGAGGCCAAGCACCTCGGGCTCCACCGACCGCACCACAGAATGGCCAAGACCGTCGCCCCAATGCCCAGGGCCGTGTCTACGCCATGACCCGAGACGAAGTGTTCGCATCTGACACAGTTGTGACAGGTATACTGCAATTCAATAATAAACCTGCTCGTGTATTGTTTGATTCAGGTGCCACGCATAGTTTCATATCGGCGGACTTCGTCGCCGAACACAAATTTCCTCTGACACCGCTCGGTCTTGAGCTTACTGTTAATATCCCGTCGGGCATACCACTAGCTGCGAATTTAGTCTGCGAAGACGGAATCATCTGTATAGGTGGTCAACAGGTCAGTCTTGATGCGATAGTTTTAGACATTAAAGACTACGACATCATTCTGGGGATGGATTGGCTCGGTCCGTGCAACGCAACCATAGACTGCGCTGAGAAGAAAGTCACTTTCCGCATACCGGGAGTGCCTGAATTCTGCTACTCGTGTGGTGAGGCGTCGCCGACCTGCATGGTGATCTCTGCGATATCTGCTCGACGGATGCTGCATTCCGGGTGCGAAGGCTATCTGGCTTCCGTTCGAGACATGCGACAGGATAGTGCAAACGCGGGTCAGACCGACGTTGTGGCAGAATTCCCCGATGTGTTCCCGGACGAGTTGTCCGGCATGCCGCCCGATCGAGAGATTGAGTTCACTATCGATACCTTCCCCGACACTCGACCGATCTCGAAGACCCCGTACAGAATGGCCCCTGCAGAGCTTAAAGAACTCAAGGTGCAGTTACAGGAATTGCTCGACAAGGGATTCATCCGACCCAGCGTCTCGCCGTGGGGAGCGCCCGTACTATTTGTCAAGAAGAAGGACGGCTCTATGCGTCTTTGTATCGACTACCGCGAGCTGAATAAAGCCACCGTCCGGAACAAGTATCCCCTGCCTCGCATAGATGATCTGTTCGATCAGCTCCAAGGAGCCACGGTGTTCTCTAAAATTGATCTGCGTTCGGGTTATCATCAACTCAAGATCAAGCCGGACGATGTGCCGAAGTCTGCCTTCCGCACTCGATACGACCATTACGAGTTCCTGGTAATGCCGTTCGGCCTAACGAACGCCCCTGCTGCCTTCATGGATTTAATGAATCGGGTGTTCCGACCCTTCCTCGACAAGTTCGTAGTGGTCTTTATCGATGATATACTCGTCTACTCGAAGAATAAGCAGCAGCATACTGAGCATCTGCGGACCGTGCTTCAGACCCTTCGAGAAAATCAACTCTACGCGAAGCGAAGCAAATGTGAATTCTGGCTTAGCAGCGTCGCATTCCTCGGACACATCATTTCTGCTGAAGGCATTGCGGTCGACCCAAAGAAAGTTGAAGCCGTTGTCGATTGGAAGCGGCCAGCGTCCGTCGGCGAGATTCGAAGTTTCCTTGGCCTAGCTGGATACTACCGACGCTTCGTGAAAGACTTCGCGAAGATCGCATCGCCTCTGACTCGCCTCACCCAGAAGGGAGTCGCTTTTGAATGGTCAGACGACTGTGAAGCTGCGTTCCAAGAGTTGAAGCAGAGGCTCGTCTCGGCCCCGATACTCGCACTTCCAGAAGGGATTGAGGGTTTCCAGATATTTAGCGACGCGTCCGGTCAGGGCTTGGGGTGCGTGCTGATGCAGCGGAACAAGGTGATATCTTTTGCGTCCCGACAGCTAAAGCCGCACGAGAAAAATTATCCCACGCACGACCTGGAGTTAGCGGCGATTGTGTTTGCGTTGAAATTGTGGCGCCACTATCTCTATGGTGTGGCGTGCACGATCTATACCGATCACAAGAGCCTCAAGTATCTATTCACGCAGAAGGAGCTGAACTTGCGGCAAAGGCGTTGGCTGGAACTAATCAAGGATTACGACTTGACTATCGACTACACGCCGGGAAAGGGAAATGTTGTGACGGACGCTTTGAGTCGGAAGTACCTTGCCTCGTTATCCATCGACCCTCGACTGCTACGCGACCTTGAAGAGATGGACATCGAGCTCCGAGTTAGATTCCGGAACGTGCAGTTGGCAAAGTTACAGTTGGAGCCGAGCTTGCTGAATAAGATCAAGACCGCTCAGACGGACGATTCGTACCTGAAGAAAGTGCGAGAGCTAATTTCGACAGGCAGGACAACCGACTTTGCGGAAGACGAAACCGGCGTGCTCCGATTGAAGGGTAGGCTATGCGTTTCGGACGATTCAGAACTTAGAAAGGAGATCCTGGCGGAGGCGCACTATGCGAAATACACTTTGCATCCAGGCAGTACCAAAATGTATAAGGACCTCCGCACGACCTTTTGGTGGCACGGGATGAAGAGAGATGTGGCGCTCTTCGTGTCGCAATGCATGGCCTGTCAGCAGGTGAAAGCTGAGCATCAGCGACCGGGCGGAGAGATGCAGAACCTCGCTATTCCCGAGTGGAAATGGAATCATGTCACTATGGATTTTATTGTTGGCCTGCCGAAGACACCACGGGGGAACGACGCCATCTGGGTCATCGTCGATCGATTAACCAAGTCAGCGCACTTTATCGCCATCAAAGTTACTTGGAGCGTTGATCGCCTGGCGCAGATTTATCTTGACGAGATAGTACGGCTGCACGGAGTTCCAGTATCCATCGTCTCTGATCGGGATTCACGGTTCATGTCGCGATTCTGGAGTAGCCTTCAGTCGGCGCTGGGAACCAAGTTGCAGTTCAGCTCAGCTTACCATCCTCAGACCGACGGCCAAACGGAGCGCGTCAACCAGATTCTTGAAGACATGCTACGGCTCTGCGCTATCGACTTCAAATCAAGCTGGGACGTCCACCTACCGCTGGCGGAATTTGCATACAACAATAGCTACCAATCCAGCATCCAAATGGCGCCGTATGAAGCCTTGTACGGCCGGAAGTGCAGATCTCCTATTTGCTGGGATGAAGTCGGGGAACGGCAGATACTCGGCCCGGAGCTGGTAGAACAGACTGTGGAAAAGGTCAAGCTCATTCGGGAAAGATTAAAGACCGCACAGAGTCGCCAGAAAAGCTACGCGGACATTCATCGTCGACCACTCGAGTTTCAAGTAGGCGATCACGTATTCCTCAAGGTGTCGCCCATGCGGGGAGTTAGTCGGTTCGGCGCGAAAGGAAAGCTGAGTCCGAGATTCGTTGGGCCGTTCGAAATACTTGAACGGGTCGCGCCAGTGGCCTATAAAATTGCCCTACCACCGGCGCTTGAAGGTGTTCACAATGTCTTCCATGTCTCTCAATTGCGGAAGTACGTGCACGACTCGAGCCACGTGGTAGATTTTGGCCAGCTGGAGCTAAAGTCTGACTTATCCTACGTTGAAGAACCAGTTCGAATCATAGAACGCAAGGATAAGCTGCTGCGCAATCGAGCGATCCCTCTCGTCCGCGTCCTCTGGAAGAACCACTCGGTCGAAGAGTCGACGTGGGAGCTTGAATCGGAGATGAAGGATAAATTCCCTTCATTGTTCTCGTAGAGGTAGGTTTCATCTCTAAGTTTCGAGGACGAAACTTTTTATTAGTTGGTTATGGTGTAGTGCCCCGTCCCTACATCGTGCCCCGTCTCCGTCCACGGGGTGCGCGAGAAAGGAACACTGTCGCTATCGATTTGGTCGGGACCGATAGGTCGGAATCGGCCGAGTCGATCGAACGGGAACGGTTGAATTAAGATCCATTCCACGTTATGGAATGGCTTCTTCGGAACCAAGTCCCATATTCAGCGGGTTGCGCCTCGAGGATTGGCTCTGCGGCTGAGTCGGGAGAGACCTCCCGTTGCTCTGGTTTTCATGCCGCACTTGAATTGGCTTTGGCTTTCGTTTTCGTGAATGCTTTCGATGGATTTTTTCGTGACGCGTTTTCGAGCTCGCATTCATATCGAAATTCCTTGAAATACACAGTGTTCTAATCAGTTGCTTATGCGATTGCAGGTGATCGCGTAGGCGACGACAGCGCAGCCAACCGGTCGCTCGCTTGAAGCAAGCTAAGGCGAGTGGCTGACCTCCTTCGTCCCGTCCCTCTACTTCAAAAACTCAACATGTGAAGTAAAATAAATGCTTGTCATAATAGTATAGAATCAATGAAATCGTGGCACGATACTTCACGAAACACTTGTTATCGAACTGTCGGTTTTGGAAATAAAAAACGTGCTTCCCTATGCAATTACACTTGGTCTATGCCAATCCAACGAATGAATCTATTAACGCTTATCGCAACGATACGGAAAAATGAGTAAATCAACTAAGTTCCAAAGAAAACGGTCATTGGACAACTTGTCGACAAGGTGAAGTTCCTCGAACGGTTGCCTCGGCCAAGGGACCGGTTCGGCCCGGGAGGAACGAGTGTAGCAGCGCCAACCCTTCATCGGCGCGAGTTATGCGGGCACTTTCGCACAGGGCTCGCTACCCGACGCGAAAGGGGCGTCGTCTAACCGAATGCTATAGTCCGCGATGGCTTGACATTGCTAGTGGCCTTTAAACCCCTATCACTACTTAACAGGTGCACGGGACACGGGATGAACATGATAGTTGCTTGCCTCAAAACATGTTAACATGCAAATCATACAGGATGGTTAGAAAGATCATTGAAATAGCTAGCAAACATGTTTATGAAACTTCTTGAATCAAATGCAGAGCTTGGATTTAATTAGCCATTCGCCAGTACATGTGTTTCGTGCTGATCCTCGCTCTTTGCAGGTCCCGCGAACCAGGAAGGACGCGCCAACTAGCAAGGCGACGTTCGTGACTTTTGAAGCTTCGGCCGTGCGTCGAAGACTATCTTTCAGCGACTCCACATTTTGAAGGCTCTCGACAGTCCAAGGAAAATGACTCAGCGTCCCTCCCATCCAGGTCAATGGAGTACTTGTGTATATTGAGGGATGTGTGCAATGTATGGAACGGCTATCTCATCGGCACTCTTTTGTAATCGAGTCATGTTGTAGCCCGCGCGGCAATGAGTCTTGTGTGTCGGAGTCTGTAAAAAGATGTTCATTATCAATAAAGATCAAGTTTCCTTTACTTATTGTGTGTATCAATTTGTCTGCGTACTCTCTTAGATCTCGTGTCTCAGATTACCTTATGACTTGGCCTTGTGCGATCGCAAATTAGGTTCGCACGGCATCACGCCCGGGGGACGACTATCGATTCGACGGAATCGGGACGTGACACCTAGGTTTATGAATGTTCAACGCACACCCGAGAAACTCTTTGGATAACAAAAAAAATCTCCCATGTAATGCATTGGCTTCTTTTCTTTCCAAATATATTTGGGAAGAACCACGTGGCATTTGGCAGATCGCTAGTTCCTATACTGCTACATACACAAGCACCAAGTAACTCTGACAACCGGATGAGAGAACAGACGTACTCTATAGCTACGGAACAACAATTCAATGGTGATCAACATCCTGTAGAGTGTACACATTAATATTGCCTACCCACAATTTAGGGGGAAAAAAGAAGAAATTGTCGCAATCACTATTAATGTTACATTTGTAGGTTAATTTCATAACAATTCCTTGCTAGAGATTCAGTTGAAACAGGGTTTTTGATGCTGCACGATAGAATGCGAAACAAATCATCTGGAATTCTCGTAAAAATGCAAATGACAACAAGAAGCTTCAGCACAAGGTTTTATATCTATCTATATCTATAATATAAAGCACAGTGGTTTTTTGGTTTGACCCATGTGCTTTGGTTCAACGATGATGAAAGGACTAAATTGTCCCTCTCTAAAACTCATTTTTGCTTTAGATTATAGACAATCCATTGTTTTTTGTTCTACCACATAAATAAAAGGACAAGTTGCTCCAACTTCTCCCTCACGTTCATCCCAGCATCCCAGCATCTCAACTTCTCCCTCACATCCCTCCGAACGGCGGCGGAGGCGGCGGCAACGGGACCTCTCCTCCGCCGGGAAGAATCGGAACTCCAGCTTATCCGTGAGCCTCGACCCGCAACACGAACCGGAGCAGCCGGCGGCGGTAAGGTTACCACGGAGGATCTCCGAGAGGCATTTTTCGGCAGGAGAGAAGTCACTCGACCCTTCTCCAGGTGGTGGTCCAGTCGAATCAGTCTTCGAAAAGAAGCAGCAGCAAAGGTGGAGCGACCTTCGGCCGTCGGATCTGCTATTTTTGCTGTCAAATCTGCTATTACACATTACATGTTTGTTTAAAAAAAATTGTTCGTGTCTGTGCCATTATGGCACGGGTTATCCACTAATCTATAATATAAAGCACAGTGGGTTTTTGGTCTGACCCATGTGCTTTGGTTCACCGATGATGAAAGGATTAAATTGCCCCTATCTCTATAAGAGAGGAGGAGGTCCCATGTTGGGTGCGGAGCAACCGATTGTTCCAACGGCACCTCCGCCTCCAGCTCCTCTTGCACCGCCCCTCCCTCCGCCGCCTCCGCTCCATCCTCGTCCACGCCATCGTCGCCGGCCTCTTCCGCAACCCCTTCGTCGCAAGCAGCCTCCTCCACCGCGCCGCCGACGCCGACCCTTCCTTCGCCGCCTCCATCTTCTCTGCCATGACCAACCCCAACCCTTTCTCCTTCAACACCGCCATCGCCATCTCTGCCGACCCACTCTCCATCTACTCCCAAATGCTCCGCCGCCGCGTCCCTCCCGACTCCCACACCTTCTCTTCCTTGCTCAACACCACCACCGCCGCCGCCACCACCAGGTCACTCCACGCACACGCCCTCCTCCTCGGATTCCGGTCCGACCCCTTCGTGCATACCGTCCTGCTCACCGCCTACTCCCGACGCGGCTCCGCCGACCACGCCCTGCGGGTGTTCGACGGAATGCCGCACAGGGACGTCGTCTCCTGGGCCGCCGCCGTCTCGGGCCTCGTCGCACTCGGACGTCCGTCGCTCCTGGACTGCCGTCGTCTCGGGCCTCGCCGCCCTCAGACGCCCCACGACGGCCCTGCACGTCTTCGCCTCCATGAGGCCCCACGCCGTCCCGAACGCCGCCACCGTGGTCTTTGCCGTGTCCGCCACCGTAGGGCTCGGGTCCCTGGCGCTGGCCTGGTGCCTGCACGCCTATGTCGAGAAGGCCGGGATCGGAGGCCGCGTCTCCGTCCGGAACTCCCTGGCGCTGGCACGGTACCTACACACCTACGTCGATAAGGCCGGGTTCATGTCCTTGTCATTATGGCGCATGTTATCCACTAGTAAGTAATCCTCAACAAAGTGCTCTGTAGATCCAAACAACTCCAGATAATTAGCGCATCTGGGAACTGAGCAGGTGATATCATCATATCTTAGAAAATATGTTTCCATTTCCCAGTTCACTCCAATCGCATTACTTATTCAAGAAATTCACTCAAATACTTTCCGCTTCCAAAAACCAAATCCCCTACTATTAATCCATAAATTAGAAATACACTGTTGATTTTCATGACTACAAATTCTTTTGAGTAAACAATTCATGTGTATCCAAAAGTTTGTTGAATTAATCATCAAAATAAATGAGCTTACACCACGATCTCCAACAAGGAAATCAAGATCAATAAGAGCTAATTTTCATGTGAGCTCAATATCATCTCAAACTTCATTGCATCCCCCGTCCAAATAAACTCCCATCCAAATAAATATCTTCACCATCCCCCAGTTATTAATAGCCACCATAGATATTACCTCAACTTCATTGAAGCAAATTTTGAGGCGAGATCCATGGCCTCGTCGATTTGAGATGCATCATTTCCCTGCAGTACCAACATCAAGTATTACTAAACATACAAAACCTAGCAATTTCAAAATTTATGAGATTTTTTTTCCCTCTCAAATTGTCTCAATTGGCACAACTGACCTGGCCTTGAGCAATACCATTTTTACCTCCACCTCCCTTTCCTTTGAGAGGCACCAGAGCAGCAGTCAGCCACTCTAGCACCGGAAGGCCATCCTTTGATCCATTGCTAGGTACGCCAGCATATACCACAGCCTTATTTGATGTTTCATCTGTACTGAACACCATAACTGGTAGTCCCTGTAAACATTGTGTAGGATCGAGTAAAATTTTCCATAAAAGGTTTGTGTTACGTCACAATGCAGACTAGATGCCTTAATCAACACTTCAATATCAGCAATCTAGAATAATGAATTAGCATTGGAGATACCTATATGCATTCGCCTAAGTGGTCCATGGTAAGGCAGCATATATATGTATATGTACGCTATCAGAACCACTCTAAAATAATGAATTAACATTTGGAGATACCTATACACATTGACCCAAGTGGTTCATGGGAAGGTAGCATACATGTATGATATCAGAGAATAGTAACTACAAGAAGGTGGTCACCAGAAACCCATATCGTACACTCCGGATTAAAATGCAAAGGTTGTAGACATTTAACTGTTCATTCATCATACATCAAAGCAACAAAAGAAGAGAATAAAATTTAGGGGAAAGCAGGAGCTACTTACTTTTTTATCCATAACCTTCAGAACTGCTTCTCGAACAGCATTAGTATCAAGACCTACATCTACTCGACAAATACAGAAGGCTTTTCCTTCAGAAGCAGAAGTCTCTGCAATGCCTGACGCTATTTTGATTGCCTTTTGGATATTTTCCTCACCAGCCTTCTTTTTCATCTTTCTAAGTTGATCCTGATTCATTGCACACATTAGATTGGAGTTAAGCAAGAAGCAAACCTCATTTTAGATCTGTGATTAACATACCTGCTTTTTTTAGGGGAAAAAAATCACTTACCTCCAGTTGGGATATCCTGGTCCTAAGATCAGCTTTCATAGCTGCCGGAATAACTGATTTATCTATCTTATTCTTCAAAGCTGCAACTTTCTGCCAGGAGAGAACAAATAGAAAGAAATTAGAAAAAGGCCTCTTCATTGCGTAGAAAACATATATTGGTCCAAGAAGTGTATTATGCAAATTAAATAAAAAATGTATGAACAAACACATGTAGCACTAGTCCTAAGAAGCATATGCCAAGTGCCAACTTTGAGAAGGATATTGCAATTTTCAGGATGGCTCATGGAAGAAAAAATGCATTTAAACATCAGTATCAGGGAACATTTTTTGTTTAACTAGCAACCAGCATAAGTGCCAAGTTTGAGAAGGATATTGCAATTTTCAGGATGGCTCATGGAAGAAAAATGCATTTAAACATCAGTATCAGGGAACATTTTTTTGTTTAACTAGCAACCAAGTCCCAGGATGCAACTGCACCTCACATTAATTAATTTGTGTCTATAAATGGAATAGGAACCTCGAGGCACAACAATTATTGCATGGTCAGCAGCAATTCATTCCATATGTAGGATATCATAAAGCAACAATAGAAACATAACATGTTAGAAAAGTTTCAAAGATGTATTGTGGGGATAGATGGCCAAGGTATTGTTGGGTTTATGTCAACGTGATGAATGAATCCTGAAACTTAATTTTTCGTGGTGATGAGAGACATCTATGCCATGCAACTCACGTTAACACGGCTTTTCAGAAGACTTCAATTTTTCAGGCGACTTCCTCCAAATGCTAATATCACATCGTTCCGAATTTTAGGTACCATGGTCACACAAAATTTTAAGAAAACACCCTTAGAAAACTTCAAATACCAGGCCTAACACCAATATTATGTGAAACGGATACACATGAAATGTGTAACAAGTATCCATAAGTTACCATGGCATCTCAAAAATACCTTTTCCAGCAGGAGTCCTTCATCTTTTGAAGCGTCACTTATTTCAGAATCAAGAGAATGTGCTAATTGTATTGCCTCAATAGCACATTCTCCTGTAACAGCAGTTACTCTTCGAGTGCCCTTAGCAATTCCCTCCTCAGATAGAAGAGCAAATGCTTTGGCTTCCTGAGTGTTGGATATATGAGTGCCTGGAACAAATGGAATAGTATAAATCATATTGAGAAGATTAACATCCATAAACAAGTAACACC
The DNA here is from genome assembly GCA_029216955.1 of Iris pallida. NCBI lineage: Eukaryota > Viridiplantae > Streptophyta > Magnoliopsida > Asparagales > Iridaceae > Iris > Iris pallida. Next base: position 2,850,994 of record JANAVB010036819.1, read on the forward strand.
AAAGGCCAAGTTAGTGAAGAGACTATACCTCCACATAGTTCTGTGGAGATTGACAACCACTCCTCATTTCCAGGATTTGTTAAAATATCATCCGTATTACGACCAATTGACACGACTCTAACTTGGTCAGGATACACCTAAACAGGAAATGATGACAGAATGATTGAATTAGTATTATAAAACAGCTAATCGTTAAAAATTTCAAATTCACAGTTCCAAACACATCAAAGTATCAAAAACTTACTTCACCAAAGACTGCCCGCAATCCATTAATCTTCAGGGCAACAGAAAGGCTTGCTACAACAGTGTAAACACCTAGTCCATCTTTAATCTGCTGATTCACGATTGATTCGATTTTTCTCAAGTGCTCAGGGTTGATAGGCTTTCCTGTCATAATTTAGATGCTTGGGTTAAAATAATTTTTCGTTCCTTTTCATAAAGCTGACAGGTGGATAGATATTACCATGAGAGAAATCAAAACGCAACTTGTCAGGAAGAACAATTGAACCCTTTTGATCAACATGGTCACCAAGAACTTCCTGCACCAGTATCACAATAAAGATGAAAGGAAGAGAAACTAGGAATTAACATTAAACTTGAGGTAGCCAAAGCATTTCCATACTCTCAGAGCAAAATTTAGCATGTGGGTACATGTGTGATTAGGGGCAATAAGGGCGCGCCTGCCATAGTCGACCTGTCCATTGTACAAGGATAGTGCATAATTCATTATTGATACAAACCCTTCTAACATTAAAAAAGATACAGAAGATGGAGTAAAAAGTATTTGTTCATCATATTATACTACCTTGCAGATTACTTCATCTCCAACTGATAAGTTCTTGAGCCCTTCAGCTAAAGAACCAATGTGAAGAACAAATCCTCCGTAAAGTTGAACATTATTGACATGAAAAGTTCCACACGAACCTTCAAGCAAACCAGTATCATATATCTGGGAAAAAAAGGTCTATCCAGTCAAACACGGTTTTTTTCACTAACTAATTTAACCAGTTAAAATAGACATGAATTGTAGCATGCAAATATAGGTGCACAATTCCACGAGCAAGTAGGGAAGGAGTTATGCAAATATACTTTAGGAAATTGCGTGCTCGGAGATGAACCATGTTCAAATTAGAAATAAGATGCGAGATGCACCGTAATTAGAGTTATACCAAAGACTTCACCTAAAATATTTCTTATTAGTTTAAGTTTCACCTATTCTATATAGTCGTGTGTGTGTCAGGTGGAGAAAATCCATATCCAGCGAAAAAGCTTAACATGTATCATATATGGCTTCTGACCATTCAACTAGAACAGGTAAACGACATATATCTTATCCGAAAAAACAAATAAACCCCAAATTTGTGATTCTACTGGTCAAGGTCATCATCCCTGTTAAACTAGCCACGATCATGCCCTTTATATTGCCTTGGTTCAAGTAGGAGATGAGATGAAAACATTGTGCTTACCCCATCTAACTCTAGCAGATAATAGTAGGTCGAAAATTCAGTACAGTATAAGATAAGTTGCTATAATATAATACAGTGAACTAAAGATTGTTGAAGAAAACATTCAGACACATATCTATACAATCTGGAATCAAGTAAGCACAGACACTCCAAATTGAGGTCGTGTTGCGACTACCATGCCCTTTATATTGCCTTGGTTCAAGTAGGAAATTAGATGAAAACATTCTGCTTACGCAATCGAGAAATCTTGTAAAGGATATGCTAAGTTACTATAATATAATACAGTAATTTCAAAATAGCTAAAGAAAACTTGTCTATAAAAAAGAATTGAAAAAAGAAAAAATTATCACAAAGAAAAAAAAAAACAAAAGAAACATCCAGGCGCATATGGCATATCTATACCATCTGGGATCAAGTAATAATAGACCCTCCAAAATGTGGTCTGTGTCGATGTCATGTTCATGTTAGACACACGGCACAACACATGCACTCACAAATACTAGAACAAGCCAAAATTGGCATCATTCCCATCTCGTTGTATCCACATCGTGCCGTATTCGTATCCATGTAACATAAGCAGCTCTACTACACCTAGTGAACTAGCTTTGAAATCTTACTCATACTGCAGTCCCCTGCCCTACAAAAATCTCCAAAACATTCTTCATAGCATGCTCTTGTAACCGAATGCTGCACAAAATTGAACATAGCCTAATATACATTCATTGATTGATACTTGTATCACTTCATTCTTTCACTTCGTAAGAAGGAAAATTTTAGGTAAATTTTCAGATCATTATTATAATGTTTTGTCTTCATAAATCTGTTGGATCTTCTCATGAAACATTTTTGATTGACAGTTCCCCTCCAAATTCCTCGAACCTAGCACCAGCTTGAAAGTTTAACTTTGGCTACTACAAGCAGTGTCATCCTTCATCTCAGCCCCAAGTATCTTCAATCATCCTTCCAGCTCCTTCCATCATTCTTATAACTTTTTATCTTCTAAATCTTCTTCCTTTCAGTAACCTATTATAGATGCCCCAGTTTCATAGACCACAGTTACTAGAATTCGCTAGTTATGCAACGCATTGCATTCAGAAATATACATTTTGTTATCCATTCCATGTAATGTGTTCCCATTCGATGCGCACTTTTGAAGTTCAACCAGTTGATTGAATTCCTCTTTTCGTTCCGCATTACAGAGTGTCCCATGTTCCAACCCTACAGGTAACCATAAAATAGACAAACTATTTTAGCTCTAGACTTGTTCTATTTGACTCGAATTCTATTGAAATTGGTTTCTTTGGTGCTTATTTTGAGATTCTTTAATGCCGAAGATTTTTTTTTAGTGCTGGGACTATTTTCCACATTCTTTAATTTCATCATTTTACACCTTTACTGATGCTGGAAATTGGATTATTTTCTGAGAAATAGCATTTTATTGCTGAAACTAATTATATATTGTACATTGGGCTTTGGAGGAATTTGACAGTTTCCCCAAATATCTTGCTCCTTCCATCCTATAGATTTGCATTGCATATGTATCCTACTCCCTCATTACATACATAAGTATTGTACATGTATATGTAACCTATCTGTGGATTATAATCTCCATATTCATGTGCGCGCCAATTTGTGATCGTGTGTGTAAGCAACTTCATGTATTTCCGTAGGAATGTCCCTACATATCCAAAGGTTTATGTAATGCAAAATCTGTGCTTATGAAAATCGCAGGCGTCTGTGCTTTTATGTTAGCTAGTGATCACATGGCATTCTGGTTACAAATATTCTAAAGCGACCTATTTACTATCTATTGGATGGTATTCAAAACAAGTAAAATTGAGAAACAATATAATAAACACAAGATATAAATTATATGACGAATACAAATTGTAAATATATTTCATGCTATCAAACTTGACTAACAATTAACTTATAAATCCTCAGAAAAGGATTAAAAATAAACTAGCATATTAAATATGCAATTTCATATTTAAGACAAGAATTTATAACTTGAATAACGCATTATATACTAGCTAAAGTTGTGCATGGATAAAACTTTGAATGCCTAAGGCAACGGAAATTCTGGAACAGTATGGTAAAGTTACATATTTGGAGATTAGTCAGACTGCAATTATTAGCCAGCAAATAGCAAGAGTACAAGCCCACTACCTGGCCGCCTTGTTCAGCATAGAAACTTGTACTTTCCAGCAGAATACCGACATCAGAACCAACAACAGAACTTTCTATGAATTCAGCTCCATTGTATATGGCTTTCACCACTGTTCTATGGTCCTGATAAGAGGGGGGAATCAGATAACAAAACCAGCAAAATTCCAGAGAAAAAGAGTACCGAAAAGGGTTACATGGAACAACAAAGTAATCCAAATATGAACAAAAAGAACTGTTGGATTAGAATTTCAAATTCGATACGGAAATAAAATGGGAAAGTAAACTTTACTGCGGAGTAATAATGATTGGGACAATGATCGCAAGCACAGAACGAACCAATGAGGCGGAATTTCCGTAAAAGTACTTCAGTAATATAAAGAACATGATTATCAAACACATAGAAGCTATATTGCTCGTCAACACAGTTAAATATTGACATGAAAAACAGCAATTTATATATTACATAATCATTTGTTATTTACTATGTGCAGTGATTTTCATAGGTCTAACCTGGTGCCAAATAAATTTGAAGCTATCATCTGTTGCAGCCACTCCCTTCCTATGCAACTCTGATGTCGCATCAGCATTCAAAACAATTGAGTCTCCAACCGCCTGACAATTTGCATCAATTATATAAAATGACGATTGTCTACAAAAGTATATCAAAGTTCAGCAAATGCAATTAAAACATGAAGGACAAGGCATTGCACCCATATAAACCGTGTCATGTATAAACCTAAAAATGTTGGCATTCTACAGTTCCTCACTTTTACATCAGCTTTCAATATTTAGAACGCTATTATCAGGCTACTCGAAATAATCTCTTGAAACTAACAATGACTGAAAGACGATTTCCCTGAGGTTAACTGGTTGCATATATGTGGTGTCAAATGTACCATTATGGCCAGTATGTCTCGTTATAGAAATGATACGCAAGTGAAATTTAAAAATGCATAAGCAGGTATAAATAAGACATGTCATTAAGCGTGGTTTTCTAATATCATGCATCACATTTGAACATGAACTTTGTCAAAACTACAGTTGTATTCCCCAATAAAATAATTTACAGTTAAAATTAGCGTGGAATAGTATATAAGTTTTTACTTGCCAATTCTTCTCTTTAGAATTTTTGGTAAATTGGCTGGAGATCATCTGGATGATCATTGACGATGCATAAGTAGGTTAGGCACACAACCAAGGAGGTGGCAATTTGACGCAGGACACTTGTTCTCCATCACCATTTCTCTTCCTTCGCTCACTAACTTAACATCTTATATTCACATCATTCCTTTCAACATCATGACCTATTTAAGCATGTTTTTGAACCTAGAGCCTTCAATTAATATTTTCACCATTTCCCCATAATACTTTGTGTCTTGAACTAGTGATGTTACAGAAATTAACTCCAAGAAGTTGTTTCCCTGTCATTCTGACAACCATGTATCTAAAACCTCCAAGGATTAGCTATCCTTCCTTGTTCTCAAGATTTTGGTCTTATCTATGTTTCATGGACATTAATACGACATGTTAAAATAAAGACACTATGATATGAACACAAAATATATTTTGGCATGTTCTAGTGTAGTTTGGAGGGTCCATGACATTGCTAAATAAATGTCCGCCACAACGTGACACCACTGAATTTTGGATTGTCTGTGTGTACTAGGTGACTAGGTCTTCATTTTCTTTCCTTTAACCTGAATCCCTGACTTGATTTCCTTCAAACATTAGTAAGCATGGAGTAAATCTACAATTCACTCATTTGTGGTGCATTTCATTCATGATAGGTCTACGTTCATGTTGATTCTATTATTATTAAAGACATTCTTGCACTAGTCCTTGTAAATGCCGATTCCAATCTGCTCCTAACCTTCCTGGTTTCTGTTTATGAATATTATCATGCATTATCATTAGTAAATTTTTCACAAACTTCCTCGTTCCTAAACTTTCCTAGTACAGTGTGACAAATAATCCTTATCTACTAAAATATAAATCATTACCCAACACAAAAATCCATTATGATATACTACTACAATGGCCCTGAAAAAGTGTGCAACTCTTCTTCCCTCAAAGTTGTCAAGAAAATACTCATACACGACAAATGGGTGAATCATACTATAGAAAAAGGTGTTGCAGACATGTCTGCATGGTACCAATATCTAGTCTCTTACAATAATCCAAAATGTTATTGAATAAAAACAATGTTCCCAAGTCCTAATAGGTCAATAAAGTTCCTTCACCTGCAAGGGTATTATCAAGAAAATGAAGAACCTCGCAGCTCATAAACAAGCCACAATTGAAGGGTATGACAAGAACTCAGCAACAATAATTCAAAATGCCTCGTGATGGACCATGATATAAATGAAATTTAGGTATTCAAACATACTTTATTCCGAGCACGTCTGGCTTTTTGCCTAGCTTCCTCCATTGCGATATTAAAACCATCCACGTCAACTGTGAGGCCTTTCTCTTCTGCCATGAGCTGAGAGAATTAAGAAAAGAAAAACGAAGCTTCATGAGAAATTAACAACAAATTTTATAGGACGTTTACTTCAAATAGTGAATGCAAGATTACCTGAGTCAAGTCCAATGGAAAACCAAAGGTATCCCATAGAAGAAATGCATCCTGCAACAAAAGAAACCTTATCATACACATGTACAGAAGCTAGACATGTCCTTGGTTCAGCATTCGTATAACCAACAGGTGAAAGCAGCATATTGGATTAGAACAAAAGAAAACAAAGGACACATGGCCACTAAAATGCAGGCTTGGTTATTACAGCTTAAAGAGATAACCAACTGCACCGCCAAAGAACAAATAGCAGTTTTGCTATGATCTTGCTCAAGGGATTGAAGAAAATATTGAGAGAAAAAGACAAAAAAAAAAAAGGCACACTAAGTTACGAAACAATCGGGAATGGTCAAATATCCAAATATTCTTCTATTTTCAAACAAGCTTTCAACGCGAGGGTATCAGTATATTCAGTGAATATGGAATGTAGGACACCAACCATGCAATCAATTTAAGAAAATAGGGCTAATATACACACACACAAATAAGAGCATAATCTTTGAAGAAAAAGAAACTGATAAACGGTCTGGATAACAAAAGGTTACACATACTACTTAGATTGAGCTTTCAACATGACAGGTGAATCAATATACTGAATGAACATGCAATGTAGGACAGCAACCTTACAATCGATTTAAGAAACATAATGGATAAGGCTAATATAAATGCAAGCAAAAAAGTGCTGTAATATCAAAATAAAAAGAAACTCAAAAACAATCTGCAAACAAAAAAGTTGCAATATAATATTGAGCCCTAGCCTAAAATAGTTGATGTCCTTCCGGCAAGAAAACAGGGGATCAGAATCAAATAAGAAAAAGTAACATTGGAAAGAAATAAAAAGTTTTTTTTACCCACAAACAAAAGTAACAAACATTAGTAAGCATAACTCTGTCTATGAAGTTAGAAATTCTTCACGAACCCGTCAATTTGTGACCAATCCTCTCAGCATTACAGAAAAAGCAGCCATAAGTAATTCAATAAAGCATTCTACACAGAACTAAAATAATAGTAACAGGTTGTTCAGAAAAACTTGCCTGACCACTCAATATATTCCCATTGACTTCCTGAGCAGCCTTCCGAAACTTCTCTTGCCCCTGAAAACAGGACAAACATTAAATTCTGATAGCCAACAGATAGCATCATGAAAAAATATTGGGGTAAAAACTTGATTTAACATTGCTGATGATCTCGTTTCCATTCTTAATTTTCATTTCTCGCATTGTATATTTGATATATATCATTAACTATGTTCAAAAAGATTTACATCACCATTAACGCAAAACAATTTACAATATCAAAACATAGTACTCTATAATGCTCTGATGGACATAGCTTCAAGTTTAAACAAAAAAGCATTGAACGCATCAGAGTCAGAGACCTAATTTGCACGACCGCATATGAAATGCAGTGATAAAGCGAGAGAGAGAGAGAGAGAGAGAGAGAGAGATTAATCACAACATGAGGGTTCTACATGATGCTTATTGTCACCCAAATAATGATGATCATGCTAGGGTAACTGATTCAGGGTAAATACAGACTAGATGAGTTGTCACTATGCCACTTTCACTGGAACAAACTACTCTTGGGAGGCAAACCATAGCAACCATAATGATGTTGCAAATCATAACCAGAATTAGCAAATAATTTCAGCAGCACGTGACACACCCGTCTTCATCTACACTACTTCATGAATGGCTGGACAGCGTCTTCATCATCATCCATGCCTTTGCCCGTCAGGATGGGGTTCGGTGGAGAAAAATAGCTCCATGACAAAAATGATGAAAGTTTTATGATGTTGCAAATCATAACAACAAGAATTAGCAATAATTTCAGCAGCACGTGACACATCCGTCTTCATCTACACTACTTCATGAATGGCTGGTCAGCGTCATCATCATCATCCATGCCTTTGCCCGTCAGGATGGAGTTCGATATGGAGAAAAATAGCTCCATGACAAAAACGATGAAAGTTTTATGACCAGTTGTCAACCCAATATCTTTGCGGCACTGGCAAGTTCCAAGCCAGGTAGCTATGAGCAAGACAGCTTTGCTCCAAGACCTGCAAGGTCAGTTTGCAGGTATAGACCTACCTATTTCGTCATGCAGCTTAAGATCATGCAACCAAGGGGCACCCTCCAACTTCTCCTATACCAGAAAAGAGTACATTAGTTCCAAGTTTCATGATGGCTGGTGTATTTGGTCGCGATCTGGAAGATAATATTTGGTTTTTAGATCCTTACCTCATAATCCCAAGAACATATCATACATAAACTACAGACTTGTGGGTTTGGCGGGAGAGTAATAAGTACTGCAGAAGATTTCAATTTGACAGAAAACGGGACTTCAACGATTAAGTATAGCCCATAATGCAAGAGTTATGATAGGACCTATCAGCCCAGAAGGATACTCATGATGCTCATTGCAAGATTGTTAAGCATCAATCTCAAATTATATGAACTGTGAAAAATTAAATAGAGATTGAATATTTGTTTTTTTTTATCAACATTTTTTTTCCATTAGAAGTCTTATCAACGATTAGAATCAAGGATCTTTTTTATATGATCTTCTCTAGTTGGATAAGTTCCTTGCACCCAAGGTTCTAAATGGCGGTAGACGGGTGAGCAGCGGAGAGAGTCCGCCTACCGTCTAGGTGCCGCGTAGGCACTTGATACATTTTTACTATTTTACCACTATTTTTTTTTTGCATAATATGCATATTTTACGGGTGCTTTATGTAGAACTAAGTTGTAGAACAAAGATTTATGAAGTTTCAGTCTTGTAAAAGTAAACCATAGGTCCATATGCTTGTAAAACTGGTTTACCAAAACATCTAGTCGGGTATTGTTTCGCATAGACACCCGCCTACGACATCAAACCTCTGCCTACATCGTCAAACCCCCGCTGGCCGTCTACTCCACCGCCAACGGCAAAAGCGGTGCGAAGAGCGGCCGCCTTGACCGCCATTTAGAAGACTGCTTGCACCAATGTGGTAAATCGTTTCTTGCAACTTCAATTAATTCAACCTTAGGTAATTTTGTCCTCTTCTTAATCCATTTAACCCAAAAAATGAGCACTGATCACCAAGGCCAAATCAGCTATTGGTAGAAGTATCTCATGGAACTCATTTTGATCCTCCATCACCTCAGCCCGCAGCCAATGCAACTCCTAAACCTCTAAGCCGCTCATTTCTCATATTTTACTTCTTCAGTTAGCAGTTTTAGTATTGTTTTCCTACAAAATATGCTTATCCATTTCAGAACAACATCAGAGTAACATGTAGCATGCATTTGCATAGAATGAATGTAGGAATTACCAAGGTAGATGAAATATAAACATGCTGCAATATGTTAATATTCTCATGTGATCAAAGTAGAGAACGATATACTAATTTTTACTTTCATCAGATAATATACAAACATGTGATATCTAATTGTCTTAACAACGTTTCAGGGTAAAAATGGTGGGAATTCTTTGAACAATAAAAGATTGTAACTTACAAAAAGAACATCAATTAAGCATAGAGCTCTCAGTTTTGGAGGTGGATAAACCAATATAACTTGGAACAAACAGCAAAAGGGTAAGTCAGCTTCTTAGTCAATATACCTTTGCTAATGTCCTTCCAAAAGTTTCTTCTTCCTCTGCAATGATTTCTATGATCTTAGCCTGATGTTGCTTAAGCTCTGGAAAGGTGCCCCCCATCGCTTTAACAACAACACCTACGAGACTAGATATCACCATTCATAATCATGAGAAAATCATAACTACAGAAAATAATGACAAAGAATGTGTGATAGGACATGGCAAAGGTGAGAATAAACAGAAAGAACCATTGGAAAAAGAAAAAGGAAATATCACGAATGCTCGAGTCTCAATGAAATATTTCCGGTCAACGTCCAGACTCATGTGTAAAAAATATTGACAATTGTATTATATCCCAGCATCTATACTTATAATGCATGTTCTGTTTATCCAATCAACTACTAGGCTACTAGCTAGTTTATCTAAAGATTGCTAGTGATGGGTAGCAAGGACACTTCGTGTGAGTAAATAACCCTGTGTCTAAACATCATCTAAACAGTCTACTTGCACTGGACAAGTTACAGACAAGGGTAAGACACAAAATGGAACAAAGCAGAAAAGGGAAAAGAATAGCTTACGTTACTAGAGATGCAGGAGACACATACAAAGGGTAAACACATGCTCAATGTGACCTAATAAATTTATCCATTGCCACATTTTCATCGTGTCCACGTCCCAATCATTTAGGAACTTTCATGTAGGTTTCATCTAGTTAGCATATCCTATGTCCATATCCCTGCTTAGACTCCTAAAGTGCACTCAGAGGAAAGAACAATCATAAGTTTCACCAAGTGGTTCCATCCAATAATTGTAAATGATAGTAAGGGTATTAAATTACCAGAAGATCATTTATCATGTTCAGTTCTGCACTACAATCACTTCTTTTTTAATATATGGTAAAAATCTATAGCATAATGTAAAAGCTCGATCTAGTAGTTAATTACAAGCCAACAAATTCCACCAAATCCAGTAGATACTACTAGTAAAAGAACCTCAAGGTATTAACCAACATCATCACTCAAGAACGCTTCAATGGAAAGTCTTTCAATTAAATCAGTTAATATAATTCAGACTCAGCACCCACAACCTATCAGCCACCAATGCTATCCCCCAGACTCCCTAAAGCATATAACTTACAATCGAACACATCTAGAAATCTTCTCTAGTCAACAGCAATGCTGACACTATATTTATCTGTAGACCTCAAATCTCAAATAAACTAAACCCCTCGACAGACATGATATTGTTTTCTCACCTCCAACCAAACTTCAAAGATTCTAGACATAGCCACCTTGATAATATCAAGTCATCTGAACCAGACTGTATAAGCATAACATGACTGCCTCTCTCTACTGGAAATCAATTGACATAATAATTACCAGTTACCAAATGTTAACAAGTGTTGAGAACTTTAGTGGAGTGGGATAAATTTTATCATGGCACTTGACCAACTTTTATAAGACTACAATGAATGTAAAATGGCATCTCTACCCTAGAAAGAAATAGAAAAATACATCTATTAATAAAACATAGAAACCTAAAAAACTAATATATTCTTCAACACACCTCCGCAAGCTGGAACTTTGTGAAAGTAAGTCTAGTTTGGAAAGACTGAGAAAGAAAGAAATCGAAAACCATCTAAAGAAGTAAATGAGGGCTTCATTATCAGAGAGATCCCGCAAGAAAACTGATGAGATCAATTAAAGAATGTTGGTATGAAAGCGAAGAAATTCCAGAAGAAGTAAAAAAGAAAGTCGGGGCGCAAAAAATTGCAAAGTCCCAGAAGAAAATATTAGAAGTAGGCTAGGGCTCGCTCTACAAGTTAAGAAATTCAGGAAGAAAAGTCCAAAGTGGGCCAGGGCTCGCTCGAAAAGGAAAGAAATTTCAGAAGAAATCATCCCGAAGAGAAACAGGACTTCGAATACTGAAAAAATCTCAAAAGAAAAAATATCGAAAGTGGGCACGGCTCAGAGAACAAGATATCCCAGAAGAAATATCTAAATAACATAGTAGCTCACGAAATGCGAGAAGCCCCAGAAGATGACCAAAAGAAAGCATCGCTTCGATGGAAGGCTAGGAGATGGCCATGGCAAGTCGGGGTCGTCGTCGAGCTCTGGAGGGTGTCGGAGACGGACATTGTGAGTAGCAGAGATGAATGAATGCTAGTCGACATGACACAGGTTTGATTGGACATTATAAGAGGCGAATTGTTTGTAGACGACGAACTGAGACGAGGAAGGAGAGCTTGAGGGTGTCGGGATAAAGGAGAGGAATAAAGACAAAGAGCACGGTACAAGATTAATTGTTGGAGGTGATCGTGGTGGTCTGCTCGGAGAGACAGAAGACGGTTCGAGATTAAGTGCTGGCGACGATCGTAGTGACCTGCTTGTGGAGAAGCGAATCACGAATCGTAGGAGAGTTTGTAGTGGTGACGAGGTTGCATAAGGTTGATTGAGGAATGGTTTAGACCGAGCAGTGAAGGGTGCAAAGGAGAACGACGCAAGTGACAGTAACCTGAACGACGATCGTGACGATGATGACGACGGCTTCGATGGTAGAAATGACAAGGGTGATCACAAGTGTGATGATGAGGGTGTGATGATGATGACGGTGATAAGGGGTCAAGAGATCGGACCGAGGACCACAATGGTGGCGGTGCACCGGCGGATAGGACTTTGAGATATATGCCAACGAGAGGATGCCGAAGCAAATATAAATGCTACTATCTCGAGTAGCAGCTAGGGGTCAAGATGGGGGTGGAGAGGAAAGAGAGCCTAGAGCTCTGAACCATGCTGAGAATTTTAGTAGAATTGAATAATTTTTATTAGGGCTCTTGGCCAACTGTTATAAGACGATAAAGAATATAAAATCAGATCTCTACCCTAGAAAGAAATAGAAACATGCATAAACTAATAAAACATAGAAACATAGAAAACTAATCTACCATTCAACAATAAGCAATCATGAAAAGCATCTTAACTTACCCACTAAAAAAACCTTTCTCCGCATTTAAGAATTCCATGCCATACCGAACAGCTCGTCGAAGAATACGTCTTAAAACATATTCTCGGCCCTCGTTGCCTGGAAAAGAAAATGTCTGTTGTTATGCATGGGGATATAAATTAAGGGTGGCATATAGAAGTAAGAGAAGATCAATATGGTTCAGTTAAGCATAGGCAGAAGAGCCATTGATTAGGGAATTTATTATGCATGTTTTCTATCTGACTATAGTGAAATTGAAATGTCAAATTCTATTGACATAAAAAAATCAGATAGATATTGTTAAGCATAGGTAGAAGAACCTTAACTATGGAAGATTATAATGCCTTCTTTAACACCTCAAGCTTCCCAGTATGCATAAGTAATGATATTTAATTTGCTAGTATGCACAAGGCAAGGTCTTCGTAGCATGCACTTGGTAGATTCAAGAATTTCCAAGAAACATCCTTTTCTTGAGCAAAATGTGGTGCAAGCAATATTGTAATTTAGGGAACAGTTGTGCCTAACCCTAAATGCCATGTGTTTATTTAATATACTGATATATTAGCATTGTTACAGGAAATGAGATTGTTAAACTGGGAGGTTGTGGGTTAGCCTAGGAAGTGATTCTGAAAAATTCAAGTCATAAACTTTTGTCAGACTTTGCAAGTCCCTACATCAGCTTTTTTACCTACACACAGATTTGGAATTGGAATCTATTTTCCCCCCTTTCCATGATTGAATTAATTGGATCCAGACTTCTATCTAAAATTGATACCTAATCCCAACTTTTAGATAATGAAGGTTATAAAATTAGATCTAGTTTCAAAATTATGCAGAGGCATAACCTGACCAGTTGCATTTTTACCACAGGTCAATTGTGGAATCTGCCTTGAATGTTCAAACAACTATTCATATTGGGTCAATAGCGGATAAACCCCATAACCAAGATCGTGAAGAAAACACCCCCTAATGGGGCTTGCTTTATCAGAGTTCAGTTAAAAATAATAAAATTACCTTCTCTAATCCTTATCCCATGATGTGGAATTAGGGTAAAACTATTCTTTAGAACCTAAAACACATATATCCAGCAAGTTTATTGTTAAATATTCCGGATAGCGGAAGGGGTTCCTGTAAATGACACTATACCTAGCAATAGTATTGCCAGTGTTCTAAATAATGGGAATGGTGCCTTCGGTGTTGACTTGCAAACATACTGAATGCTAAAAGTAATCCAACACATCTTGATATCAAATTATAACCAATAATCCATCCCTTCGTACTACAAGGATCAAAACCCTGAGGTCCCCATATTTTGCCATTTTTAAATTCTTCTTTAATCAAGCCTAAACTCAAACCTCTTCAACTCACCTGCTAGTTTAGAAATCCGCAAAAATGCATATGTTTGATCAAGATTACTCATTTTTCTTTCTCTTGGCTATCTGCTTTTCCCATTACTTCTTCCTGTATTTTCTACGCTGCAGTGGCTGATGTTGCTACCCATGTCCGTGAGCTGATAAGCACCTGCTACTGCAGGCTTGCTGCCACAACCTGCATAATCTATCTTGATCTGAACATGCACGGATTCATTTTTTAGGTTTTGGCTTTTTCTCCATCCTAGTTTGCGCTTGCCTTTAATTAATATTAGTTACGCTTTGATACTTTGAAAAAATACAAAAATCACGAAACAAACAGTAATATAAGAATGTGGGTAATCCCAGTGGTTGAGACCTTTGGTATGGGGAGGGGAAATCACGGGTTCGAGACCCAGTGGGACCGTTGAGTGGCTATACCTTTAGTCTAAAAAATCGATGGCTTAATCGGCTTGATAGAAAAAAATTCCCATTTTATTTTATCTGCATCAGAAGTTTTCAACTACTGGTAGTTTATATGATCATTTAGAAAAGGCTATTTAGCACAGTCACTTCAAAATTTGGTGGTGTCCCTGTCGCTTGTGTCATACATATCGGGCACTCCAAAATGCAGTAGGACTAACTGGGACATGCCAAAATGTGTGCCGTGTCCGTGTCATCACGTCGAATTAGTGTCCTCGTAACATAGGCCATAAAAGCAGGACCATATCAATCGGTTCCCTTGCCACCCCCACCCACACAACTTTTAATCTATTTATTTGTCCACTTTCTGGCACCTATGCTCTTCTTTGACAAGTAACGCACTAGTTACAACTTTAAAGTTGAAACATACACCAAACCTCTGTGCACAGCAGTAAAAATACATGTCTATAAGATACCTGGACGAGAACCATCAGCAATGGCAAATGAAAGAGTTCTAATGTGATCAGCCACCACCCTGTAAGCCATATCAACTTTGTCAACATCATCTTGACCAACCTTCCCAGCGTATGGTGGAGCTTTAGTGGCCTGTAAACGAAGAAACGGCAAACCATCATTTTCAGAAAGTTCTTTTACCTTCTAGAACAAAATTGGATTCTTTAGAACACTCCAACACATCTACAATTTGTTAGCTACAACTACGAAAACTCTACAAGTCATAACATAAAGCTTGAATCAAGAGAAGTCCTAAAGGTTGACCATACTTGCTGGATGGCATCAAATATTGGCAAGAATACATCAGTATCATAATTGCTCATTTTTTTCTGAAGGATCGAAGTTAGACGCTCAAAACCCATCCCAGTGTCAACATGTTTTGCAGGTAGAGGTTTTAAACTGCCATTGCTTTCCCTGTTGAACTGCAGAATACGAGCATATGTACCAATTAACATTTTAGAAAACCTATCTTCAATAGCACAAAGTGAAGAAAATAAAAACTATTTAGAAGCATAACTCAAGCATCTAAAGTAAAAGATTCACGGAAATCAGACCTGAATAAAAACCAGATTCCAAATCTCAATACATGTAGGATCATCATTATTAACCAAAGAAGCAGCATCACGGTTGCCAATGCGGTCAAAATGGATTTCAGTGCAAGGACCACAAGGACCAGTCTCACCCATCTCCCAGAAGTTGTCCTGCTCACGGTACAAATAATGTAAATATATTATAAAAAAATTGACAGTTGATTCGTATAAAAACATAAACACACATACTCCTTCACACACTCGCAAAGCTCCGAATGAGCAGACATAAAGAGAATAGATAAGAAGCAAAAAGAGAAAATGGAAGAGCGCAACAAGGAATAAAAACAAATGTTAGGAAACTGATTCAACTGAATTGACAAAATGGCAGATCATAAGTTGTCAAAATAAAGAGAATGAGTTCCGAACATTGATACAGGAGTAACAACTAATAATGTGAATAATTGTTGCACTCAAATTTTCCGAACCCCAAAGGTGGAAAAGCAATACTTTCTAGACGTTAACCTAGAAGCATTATAGATGTTCTCTTAAAAGCAGTGAGACTAGGAAGAATGAAGTCTCATACTTCTTTATTGCTGAAGAGGCATGTAGAACAATAATTTGTGTATGTCTTCTTATGTTAAAGATTCAAAATAGGATCAACTTGAAAAAATAGGCACAAGAATCATAATGATCTGAAACAGAATCATTCTCTCATGTTTTAGACCAAAACTTCTTCCCTTGTTAGTTTAATATCTATGAAACAAGTAACTTGTCACCTTAATAAAAAGTTTAATTGCAACCAAATACCATCAACTATCCCAGTCAACTTGATACCCTAAAGTTTTATATTATACCAATTAATACCCTAAACTATTGAGGAGTTGCAACTTGCAAGATATTACCCTTCGTTAGTTAGCAACTTTTCCGTCCCAACAAAAAAATGTAACTTTTTTTGACCAAATTATCCATGATATTGTATTGTAAAGCCTTTTTATATATTCTCTCGCCTATTTCATTCCCCTAATTCTTACGGTGCCGACGACGAGCTCGTCTTCACCAACCTACCTCATCTTGGTGTTGTTCTTCCTCTTCTCCCCTCCATTGTTGTTGTTGGTTGTGGTGGTGGTCTCGTTCCAATTCTTCCCAAAATAGAATTCCAACCAAAAATGCCCCTCCTCCTCCTCCTCCTCGCACTCTCGAACTTGAACGCCAACATCGCGTCGAAGAAAGACGAGGGGTGCTACTGCTTCTCCGATGGCAACGGAAGGACAGTCATTTTTTAACTGGATGCTGGATTGGCAAGATACATCTAAGTTTAAAAAGATTGATTATATGGGCTTCTTGGGTTATCACTAATAAATTGTGGAAGAAATTTTATAGAACAATTTTGACAAATATTTTTTAACTTAATCAGGTTAAAGGAATGATGTTGGAATGAGGGGGGAAAAAGTCTACCCATAAGCTATAATTATTCTCTCAATTATTTTAAACAAAAAGAAAACTCATGGCCCAAGTAGAGCTAAAATAAACTTTTAATAAATAGTTTGAGCTTCTATAGATACTAATTTTCATAATTTTATCAACCACAACAAGCATGGATCAAATCACGAAAACCCTTTTGTCTGGAACCCATGTATAATTAACTGCCAACTTTTATAAGTTTTACTGAAGCCATCACAATTCTGATGTGGGCCCACCCATTATCACCTACACACGACGCAGGAGACGTGGAGCCATTTAGGCCCACTGTTTAGGCCTTTCAGTTATTTAGGCATAAAGGGGTATTGTGGTCTTTCACCACAATAACCCTCCTAGGGTTTGCTTTTCTTTTCTATTTATAGTCAGGGCTAGCCGTCATTACTTTCATGCTTGGATTGAGAAAACTCTCTCAAGTGTCATCAAGAAGGATTTTATTACTTTGTTCCGTTCAATCAAAGTTGGGAGTTTTGTTCTTTTCCTATATAAAAGATCATTCTATTTCTATTCCTCTTGTTCTTTGTGTTGATTTGCTTGTTTTGGTGAACCGATTGAGTCGATTCACAACAATTGGTATCAGAGACCTCTACGAGCCATGGCAGACAGGACGAGAGCCTCAATCGACGAGAAGATCCGAGGTCTTCGGGAGGACTTCACCGCCGAGATCGATAGCTTGAAGAAATCCATGGAAGCCTCCGTTAAAGATCAAGCATCCACGAACCAGGAACTCCGAACGGAATTCTGCACGGAGATGCGGGACATGCGGAAGGAGACGACGGCCATAATGACGCTATTACAAAACATCTCGAAGAAGATCAACGGCGAGGAAGCGGAGGCGGTAACAACCCAAACCCTAGTCGATCAACTAGGGTTTGCTCCTGCGGAGGGGGAGGCGACCGAGGAGGAAGAAGGACCGGCCGGCGGCCGCTGCCCCGCAACCGCCGTCGCCGCCGCACCTCCGGGCTGGGCCCTGGCGGCCGGCGATCACCGCCGGACAGCAGCCGAGGGCCGCGGGAGCGCCACAGCAGGCCGCACGAGCCCAGGCGGGGCCGCGACTGCTGTGGGCGGCCGCTGGCCGGCCCCCGACCGCCACCCAGGGGAGCCGCCGGCGAGCGGCTGTGGCCGGACGCCGCCGACCATTTCGGTCCCGGCGGACCGGCGCCACACCCGGGAGAGGCCCTAGGGCTTGGGGGCCCCTATGGGGGTCGGACGATGACCTCGAACTACGGTGACAGGTTCACGGGTTCGGGAAGGGGCTTAGCTGGAGTTTCGGCTCGGACGGGAGGGACGGAGCCGCCAGGAGGGGCGAGGAACACCGGAGGCAGCAATTTCTTTGGAGAAACGGCGGATCCCGCCAACTTCCAGAGAGGGGATCTACCCCCACGACGACCACCACGGAGGAAGAGGAGGAGGAGGATCCGACGGAGGAAGAGGCCGCTATAGCAACAGACGCAGTTCCCAGATTTCCACCTTGAGGACAAGGTGGCTCTTTTAGGGGGCGGTATTGATGCGGGCCCACCCATTATCACCTACACACGTCGCAGGAGACGTGGAGCCATTTAGGCCCACTTTTTAGGCCTTTCAGTTATTTAGGCATAAAGGGGTATTGTGGTCTTTCACCACAATAACCCTCCTAGGGTTTGCTTTTCTTTTCTATTTATAGTCAGGGCTAGCCGTCATTACTTTCATGCTTGGATTGAGAAAACTCTCTCAAGTGTCATCAAGAAGGATTTTATTACTTTGTTCCGTTCAATCAAAGTTGGGAGTTTTGTTCTTTTCCTATATAAAAGATCATTCTATTTCTATTCCTCTTGTTCTTTGTGTTGATTTGCTTGTTTTGGTGAACCGATTGAGTCGATTCACAACAAATTCCAGCAGTATTGAATATATAATATTGAACATATGATATTCATAACCATGGCAGGAATTATTCTCATTTCAAGATGCAATTTCTCTCCTTGACCATAATAACGGGAAGTTTTATATAAAAATCAAATGGTGTCAGTTCAACTTTCTTACTTCCTAAAATATAAGAGGAACAAAATATAATCATGCATGAAGAGTTACAAGATTAACAGCATCAGAAACAATATTAGAACAAAGAAATTAAAAAAATTCTGAGCAATATATGGATTGGGAGTACACTGGCAGTATATCACCAATGTACCGCCATTGTACCCCCAGTGTACTTGAATTGGAAAAAAATCAGCAAGTATTTGTGGCCAAATTTTCGTGGCTACAGTATACTGCCGGTTTACCGGCAGTATACCTCAAATCATGGCTGATCGAAAAGTGAGTTATTTTTCAGTCTGTTTGATTAAATCCATCATTTTTCCAAGTAATTGGATAAATTGCTTGCTTCATATTTGTCTATGTTGGTTCCATATTTCTTCTTTTCAGTATATACTTCATGAAGTGAATGTCCGTTGTTGATACTTGATAGGCAATGCTCAGTATACTGTTTCATTAGTGTACTGCAAGTACCACCAAAAGAAACCATAAGACTTCTCATCATTAATTCTCCCTCCCAATTGTTAAGGATATCGAATAATTGATTAAAAAATAGAATATTTTTTCACCATGCAGCTGACTACGAGTACACAGGTAAACTACTACTGAAGAAACAAAGTTCAACTCTTAACCACCTGATTAATGTAAGCAAAATGTCGGAACTCCGTTACAGGGATAAGTAGCACTCTGATCTCTTCAGTCCATACCATTTGCATGTCCCAGTTCAAGGTGTTGAGTGGGCTGGTCTGAGACAGCCCAGACCCAATGTTGACCAGGTTTGATCGGGCTTGGGTCGGGCCGCGCTCAGGAAGGAAACCCCAAACCAAGCTTGGCCCGCAACCCCGAAAAAACAGGGCGGCTTAACCATGCTGGATTCGGGTCGGGTCCGGGGCCCGTTATTAAAAAATAATAATAATAAATTTTATTATATATATACATTATAGGTATATGTACTTATAACATCAAAATGACGTGGAATATATATTATATATATATATATATATATATATAGGGCCAGGTTCTAAGCAGGCTTTGACCGGGTCTGGCCTGCGGGTCTAGGAAAACCCGGTCAGTCCCTTTAGGACGTCGGGCCGGGGCGGGCCTCTGGGGTAAACCCAGTCCGACCTGTTAGGTCGACATGGACAGGCCGCGCACAGAGCGCCCGGCCAATTCAACACCTCGATCACAGTACTACAATCTCTTCTCACACCAACAATAAAAATTTCTATCAAATTAACAAATGATGTATACTCAGATTTCATTCCACAAAATGGAATGGCTAGACAATCCAATCCTCCTTCGCCTGCAAAGAAACAATTGGGAATCGATCACATTGTTCTTGCTGACCCCTCCTATAAAAATCAACCTCAACCTCCAGGTCTCAATAATGACACATTCCCTGTCGAACAGTGCTAATACAGCTGCCATGCCTTTTAGGTTCGGGTCTTCTTGTTGTCCCTCGCTGCATTTCCAGCAAGCTCCATGGGGAAAAAAATAAAAATTTCCCAAATTTAGTCCTAAACCCAACAGCGATCGTCGCCTGTAATATTCTAGGTTAGAAATACAATACTAAACGCATTCATTTCCATAAACTATATCTATTATGCATAAATTGTTTTCTAAAAGTACAACTTATACAAGTCATTACAACAAAACTATTAATTTACATAACTTCCATCTACAAAATGATATTTGTTGCATCCTTGAAAACCACTCAAAGTCAGTCCTCAACCTCGTCCACATCATATAGAGGTAGCATCTCGCCTGAAACTTCATTTTCTCCTAGTGAACAATACTAGGTCGTCAGAACGGAAACATAGATAGGATCGACGGCGGAACGAACAACGAAACTTTACGACAGCTTTTTCGTACACGTTCACTTGCATCACATACACAAGTGCTCTCTGAACCGTGCAATAAGGTCACCCAGAACACGGCTCTCCCACTGGAGTTACCTTAGCCCCGGGCCATGCTATTCCATGAGATTGGAAAAATGGTCCGAGGCATAAAAGACGCATTTTCTACGGGATCCCGAAACCACCAGCCACCCCGACCTAATTCATGATGAGCCCACCAACTTCCTGGCGAGATGCCTACGGTTAAAAACAACCGACATGTCAAGATCCAAACCGTTTTCCTTTGCCAACACAACATTAGGGCTGTTCCATAACAATTCTCTCATGATTTGATCTATACGTTCTTCCACCTGGTTTTTTCCATTATTTTTCGGGTAGCTCGAGCAAGTCTGCTTCGTCCCTCCGATCGATCATTCCTGTTCCAAGTCGGCCCTATTGCTATCATTTCAAATAGGAAAGTCCCATTGAGGGTCGCGATTACGGGAACCAAACCCGCCCGGAACTAGCCACCCCGTTCCCCACCCCTTATTCCTTCCCAACCCCCTCCTTGGCTTAACAGCAGCAGGCACGTAGTCCTAGGTCAAGAACAGTAAAAATAAAAATATGATATGATGAAGAATAGTTAGGGATTATTCTTAGATAAAAGTTGATTTATTTAAATTATAGGAAAAATGCTATTGTGTAAACTTGAAATAACACTCTATCTAGGTCATATTCTAGTGATCTCTAAATGTTCAATCAATCAACACAACCTAATTCACTACCACAATCACAAACAATTTTCTATATGATGATGGAATTTAGAGAACACATTTGGATCACATTCATCCTATTTTCTCGACAATAATTTCGTGACCAGGGATCAGGTTGTGGGAGGATGGCACGGTGCTTAGAGTCCGGCCCTACACATCATGTGTGAAAAAATAATTGTATATTGATTCACCTAATCGATCTTTTTAATCGAAATATGTACGAATTCAGGACAGGTAAGTAAGCTAAGCCTCACATACTCACTTCGCAAGGCCTTGCAGAAGGAGCTAACTACTAATCAGTTTTGTTGTTATTATATTGCAGAGATTTCGATTGTGATCCAATTGTTCTCTCCCACCCAATGCACCAACCTACTGCTACAAACAATTCTTATTCTATTCTCTTGTATTAACTCTGGTCTATATTTCATTTCAAAATTTCAATACGCAAGAACATGTCTTGTCTAGAATTTCAAGATGCAAGTAGATACCTTGTTTCATATTCCAAGATTCAGGTACGTCTTGTCAGGAATTTCGTAATTCCAGGATGAATCGAATTCAAGTATATTATTTTATCCTCGAATATCGAGATAAAACAAAAATACAAATTCAGGTGATAATTATTTTCAATTAGACCGGAGTAGCAATTATTAGAACTTGAATTATTGAAATTTAGTCCTAAACATAAATAACTCAGATCTTGGGGTGATGTTCAGTTGAAATTTTAAATTTCTAAACAAAAAAATTGTAAAAAAATAAAATTTTGGATGATTTGCAGTTGAAAATTTTCGATTTAGAACTTATTACACAAGGATTAATTAGCAAAATACCATATTTAGTCCAAAAAGGTAGTCGCAATAAGAATTTTTTTACACCACGCAAAATACCTCTGATTATTCATCGTATAAGAAGAAACTAGGCCCTATTTCAAACAAACTCCCTAATATATTAGAGGAGGGTTAAGATTAAGTTTTGAGAGTCAAAGGAGAGAGTGGGAAGCTTGGAGGCAACCATCATTTTCGGTAGCTTTTGGTGGAACATGTTTCCTTTGTTATCGATGGAAGCTTCAAGCTTGAATAATGAGGATGGAGGTGGTCAGGCGGCCATGTCGTCGTCGACGCCGACGAGCCTCCGGTGATGCTGTTGAAGTACGTCGGGACGGATCCATCAACTCCGTCAAGATAATAAGAGAAGAGGAGAGAGAGAGAGAGTTGATGTTTTAAAGAAGAATAAGTATGTTTTGGGGGTATTATCGTTCAGGGGTAGTTTTGTCATTTAGATTTTTCTCTCAACTCCGACATGTAGCAATTTGTCTAATTATATTTTAGGGTAATAATTGGTATAATATGACATTTTAGGGTATCAAGTTGCAAAACTGGAATAATTGAGAATATTTAGTTGCAATTAAACCTAAAAAATTATAGAAGGTACTAACAATTCTATAGAAATTTTTATTAAGGCAGTCAAACTAAGATTGTAAATTTACCATCGATATAATATGCATACAATGATCACTCTCAAAATTCTAACCCCGTCAATAATAGTGTGGTATCAGGTAGGCTTAATTTTTCTCCCTACTTTATGCCGTCACTTTTTCTCATCCAAATTTATACATATATCGGATATATCGGATTGCTTTATATTGGTAACTTGGAACAACCCTCCAAGTACAGGAAATGAATAATTAAACTTTTTACAAAAAAAATTCTCTAATTTCTAAGAAACAATTGATTAGAAATTACTAAGTAAATGACTATTGAGATAAATCAAACCTCTAGAATATGATCTTCCAATTTTCTCTACAATTTCAAGGATCTTTGCTTCAACCCCCATTGTCAACTACCTACGACATTAGCAACTATTCTAACGTTTATTATTGCTAACCATATCTGCTTTGGTCTACCTAGTTTTATTAACTCCAACAAAGATCGTGGCTCTTAAATGATGCATCCCTGCTGACTCTATTGCAAATGTCCAGCCGTCTCAAACAGCTTTATAATCTTTGTCCTCGATTAAGAACACAGTTAGCTTCACTCAATTAAGAACACGGTTAACTTCCATCAAATGCACTCATTTCTAGTCTTATTCTCTAAGGGTCTGCTTGGATTGAGTGGGAAAAATAAGCAGAGTTATGTGGGGTTGAGGGAAAGAGGTGTCAATACATATAACCTTTCTTGAATTGGGGAGAGAGTTAAGTGGGGTGTGTTTAATAACTCTTGTTTGGATTGGAGGTTTTGAGTGAGAGGAGGATTACTAAAAATATAATAGTTACCAAAATATTCTTATTACATATGTCATAAAATTAAATTTGATAGAATTTTAATTAGAACTTGTCAAAATATCTTCACAAATGAGAAAGCTACGGAGCAACATGTTGAAAGCAAAACAAAACAAAAATTGAAAAAAAAAAATTATGATATTTTATAGGACAAATAAAGGGTATTTATGACTTTTTAAACAAAAACCCCCAATCCCCTTCGTTCTCTCACTGATTTGGGGGGTTAAAAAATAGACAAAAGAGGATTTTATTTCCCTCACTTAACTTCCTCTCACTTGAATCTCTTTACCCTCAATCCAAGCAGACCCTAACTGAGAAGTCTTCGTACCATCTCAGAGAAGTTCTGGTTTCAAATATTACTTTTAGGACACCTTTATTGGTTACCTCAAATTTGGTCATAAAACATCACTGACCAGTCTTACAGCCACCTTAAATATATATTTTCCTTTCAATTCCAGAGGTATTAAATAACATGTTATTCCAAAAGCCCATTTCATCTAGTTAAACTAATTCTCGTCGATGTTATCACCATATGGATTATTTGTCCTAAGTAAAACTGTAAAAGGAAAGGTTCACCTTTCTTGTAGTTTTGGAAAAATTATATGTACTATGCTCTGCATCAGTAGTTCCAAACTCCTGGATTCTAGCCTCAATAAGACACCTCCCCTCCAGATAACATACATCACAACCGAATCCTCGACATGCCTTGTAAGTTCAGTCATACAAAGAAGTAAAGAACTGATGATACTCGTTTATATCAACCATATCATCAGTTCCGATATTAAAAAGAAGAAAGGATGGGTTGTTCTTGCTCCAAATGAGACAGTTTAAGAGAACTGGTAATTGAGTTAGACTTTTCAACTACTTGGTCAGAACCAAACCCTAAAAATTGATCAAAAAACCTTTAAAAATAATCATAAATCCAACATAAAACATAATAACATCATCGGGATCACATCAGTAACCAAACCCTAAGAAATAACATAGAGTGTGAAAATAACATAATTAATAGCAAATCCTAATTCAAAACCATAAACCTTAATCAACCAACATCAATGCAAGTAGTTCGTAAATAATTAAAAATAACATAATCCAGGCAAATTCAGATCCACAAGCAAAACCCTAAGAAATGACATTAAAACAACCTACAAAACTTATAAATAGAAAAATAATTATGTCCGATCTTGCATGCATTCGTTCAAATTCGACAACAAAACCTAATAAACGAGTAACAAACCTTTAAAAAAATAGCTCAAAAGTTCAAAACCCTAAACCAAGCAAGAACAACATAAAAACTTATAAATAGTAACATACTAGCAACCGATCATGCATAAGTTCATATTGAACAACAAAATCCTAATAAATGACATAAAACTTAAAGAATAATAGCCCGAACCCGTAAACCAAGCAAGAACAACATAAAAACTTATAAATAGCAAAATAATAAAACCTGCAATCATGTATAAGTTCAGATCCGACAACAAAACCCTAAGAAATGACACAAAAACAAAAAATAACAAAACAAAACCCTAAACAATCATCAATTATTAGAATCATAGCAAAAACAACATAAATAACATGTAAATGACAAAATGATAACATCAGATCATGCATTGATTCAGATCCAATGACAATACCATTAGAATTGACATAAAAAATTAAAAATAGTTGTCCAAAACCCTAAACCACCATCAACGTATATGAATCTTAGCAAAAATAACATAAATAAAATAAATATGTGATCCCTAGGCCGATTATTTGGAGGCTAATGTCTGTCGGGTAAAGAGGATCTAAGCTCACGCGGTACCCTCCGCGGTAGCAGATTCATGTGTGTGCAAAAAATCTGCTATCGCGGTCGCGGAAGACTGTATCATGTAAGCTTAGACCCTCAGAACGCAGGTCTGTTTGACCGGTCTAGGGAATATATTTCTTTTAATTTCAAGTGTTTGTATGTTGTTTTTGCTAAAATTCATATAGGTTGATGGTGGTTTACGATTTTGGATAGTTATTTTTTATTTTATTTTTTATGTCATTTCTTACGGTTTTGTCTTGGATCTAAATCCATGCATTATCCGATATTGTTTTCTTGTCATATACATTTTTAATGTTGTTTTGCTATGATTCTACTTATTGAAGGTTGTGTACGGTTTTGTTTTGTTATTTTTTAGTATTTATGTCATTTCTTAGGGTTTTGCTATCGGATATGAAATTATACATGGTCAGATGTTATTATTTTGCTATTTACAAATTTTGTATGTTATTTTTGCTTGGTTTATGGTTTTGGGTTGTTAGTATTTAAGTTGTATGCTATTTATTAGGGTTTGTTGTCCGATATGATATTATGCATGATAAGATGTTATTATTTTGTTATTTATACGTTTTTCTTTTATTCTTGTTTGGTTTAGCGTTTGGGCTATTCTTTTTTGCAATTTTAACATTTATTAGGTTTTTGTTGTCGGATCTAAACATATGCAAGATCATGTTATTATTTTGTTATTTACAAGTTATGTTGTTTTTTTTAGTTATTGATAATACTAATGATCCTAGTCAACTAGGGGTTAGGAATTTAGAGTTAATTATGTTATTTTTAAAAACTTTTTATGACATTTCTTAGGGTTTTGCTTGCCGGATATGAACATGTGTTTGCTCGGATGATGTTATTTTCAAGTTTTTTACGATCTTCTTGCATTGATGTTGGTTGATTATGGTCTATGGTTTTGGATTAGGATTTAGGATTAATTATGTTATTTTCACTATTTATGTCATTTCTTAGGGTTTATTTATCCAATGTGATTCAACTGATGTTATTAATTATGTTAGTTTTTTATGTTGGGTTTACGGTTAATTATGTTACTTTCAAGTTTTTTGTCAACTTTTAGGGTTTGGTTCGTAAGTGAACCTGTGCTTGATCCAATTACATAGTGAATGTACTTCCTCTTCTGCAACCAGCATCTCCATATAGGGTTTGGTTCGTAAGTGAACCTGTGCTTGATCCAATTACATAGTGAATGTACTTCCTCTTCTGCAACCAGCATCTCCATATAGCATATAACCTTTTAAATTCATACAAAGATTTCTTAATTTTATTAGACATTTTCTTTACGTTCTTACTTTTCCCTTGCCACCTCATTCCTAGTAAAATCTTAATAGTAAGGTCTAAAACAAATATAGCCCTTAATGAAAAAGGGCAGGAATGTCCCGAGTATTTTGTCTGGCGTCTCTCTTTTACAACTATAGCATCTTTCTTCCTATGTGTCCAGTAAACTATTGACTTCCAGCATCAAACACTGACACAATATTACCATTGATAAAGGGAAGGGAGGAAGATGTCCAGATTAAGAACACAATACACTAGTTTATTAAAAGAGAAAAATACTATGCTCGGTAACATAAGAAATGTTGAATATCAAAATTATCAGATCTGTCACTTATATATAGTGGTAACATGAGTTGACTATCTCAAAACTATTTACCTTGCAACCAAAAGGTAAGACACGTTGTGGAGGCAAAAGGCTTAACCATATGTCACGGGCTTCATTATCAGGAGCAAGGCCAGCCTTCTCATCTCCCCCAAAATATGTGGCATATATTCGATCTGTGGGTAGTTTATACACCTGGACAACCAATGAAATAGTAAGAATTAACCAATAATAAATCCATCTTACAAGTATTCAAATGGTTGTCCTAACATGTAATTTTCTTTATAGTTTTTCCAATGTTATTTCTCCAACTTCAATTAATTCGGCTTCTAAAGAGAGTAGTTGTTTTAAATAAGTGAGTATCAACCTATCTACTCATACTAGGATACCTTTGCAAATAGGCAATAAGATGATAATAGCTTTTATTACCAGCTTGTACTCTCAATTTAATGAGTAAATATCACAAAACTCCCTTGCGCTGCTTATTCAGTATTACCGTCAGACCGACCAGTTCCAATTTCCATTATTACATACAACACCCCTAAAACAAACTTTATGTAAAGAATTAACTGAGAAGGTACACTTTTGCCTATGTCCTTTAAAGAGTATGTATTTACCATGGGAGTAAGGAAAATAAACAAATATAATGATAATAAATAAGTCCGAAAGCTTTGATCAATATATTTAAAAGCCGTTGGCATCGGCTCCCTTGTCTCAATTAAATGCTATTTTCATAGTGGTTTCAGATTTCTTGGTCATGTAAAGTCATCAAAGTATGATGCTGAAAAAAGTCTTTTTTTCCCGGAAATGGTTCTTGTCATTATGAATGTGAATTCCAAATACTCATAGCTAAAGGGTAAGGGCAAAATTGTATTTTTCTAGTTATTTCCTTATGTAAAATTAGCTTTAGGGGAACTTCCCATAATACAGAGAGGATCCAGTAGTAAGAGCATCCACGGTGGATACAGTCCAAACACATACTCCAAATTATTCAAAATTGTGTAAATTACTACTTTTAGAATTTAGAGTGTCTTCTTGATATTGGCACACAATGGTACACTCCAAACAAATACTCCAAATTAACATCTTTCCTCTTTTTCCTCTTTATTTTTCTTCCACGTTTGGTAAGATTTTATTCTCCCTCATTTTCCTCTTTTTCTTTCATGTTTGGTAAGAACGGTTAATTTGGTGGGCTCAGGAATTAATATAGCAGAGCTAGGGCACGCTCCAAATCTGGAGTATCTCTTAGCTTTCTAGCAATTTTCAAGTATGAACAAGTGCCCATTGCAGCCTTCAAGTGCTACAAAATTTAACTAAAATCAAAATATAGCACTTGAAATCTCTCCCACTATGGATGCTCTAATACTGGATAACCTTAGGGGAGGATACTCTAGTTCAATTGATACTTTAGACTATAGTACACTCTATTTCAGCTTAATTATACGCACTGTCCACAAGTTCTAACTACATTTTAATTCTTACTTTCAATAGGCTAAGTTGGAGCAATTTGGAACACATGTCAGGTGAACCAAAATAAATAACTTGACCCGACTACAATGGGCTGGTTTATATTGTAATTATTTAGATCCTCAAAGTTCTGATTCCATCCAACCAAATGCAGAAATTAGAAAATTCCTGATTACAAATATCTCGACAAGTGAACTGTAATTGCATTACAATTCTTGATTCCACGGAAAGATGAGCCAAAAAAATCACTGAAACTACTAAACAGGCATTGTCCGAGCTCTCTAGCCTAGTGGTATTAGAGCGGACACCCGGAGGGGCAGGCAAGGTTCGAGCCCCCCAATTGCGTGTGTGAGTGGGATTTCAAAAAAAAAAACTAAACAGGCATTAAATGCTTTTAACAGTTAACAGAGTTGGTATTAATTTACAATCACCAAGATAGATACATCTTTTATCAAAGCACTCTATAGTGGAATTGATTATTACATTGGATAAAGATTCCCTTTTCCAATAAGCACTGATTCACTATCATGTTCTTCTAAACTTCCATCAATTTTATCTCAAAAAAGTGAAATTTAATCTTGAAGTCACTGTAATCCTAACAAAAAATTTAAGAACAAATTCTAATTAGTCCAGGCTCATACAATGATGTGCTTCATAAAAAAAACGATTTCCAAGTATAAAAGAACATACAACTGTAGTAAATTCATCTCTAACAAAATGAATCCAATCAAATTTATCCCCAAACTCATTAGATTTGATACCGAAACAAAGTATTCGATCTAAAACCTAATTTCAAGATCATGGATCCATAAATCACACCTCGGTGAGCAGCTCCCAGGCGTACTGGATGGCCTCCTTCTTGAAGTAGTCCCCGAATGACCAGTTCCCGAGCATCTCGAAGAACGTGTGGTGGTACGTGTCCTTCCCGACGTCGTCGAGGTCGTTGTGCTTCCCGCCCGCGCGGATGCATTTCTGCGTGTTGCACGCGCGCTTCAGCTTCCCCAGCGGGTGGCTCGGGTCTACGGTGCCGAGGAAGATCGGCTTGAACTGGTTCATCCCGGCGTTGGCGAAGAGGAGGGTGGGGTCGTCATGGGGGACGACGGGGCTCGACTCCCAGTAGACGTGAGACTTCCTCGAGGAGAAGAAGTCGATGAAGGTCTCGCGGACGCGGATGGCTGGCCACTGGTGGTGGTCGTTGGCCATCGCTGGAGGTGGTCGTGGAGAGTGGAGGAAGGCGGCGGCGGAGGAGGAGGACGAGGAAACCCTAACCCTAAAAACCCTAGCTTTGGTTTGGAAGGAGATGACGGAGCGGAGGGACGAGAGGGTTAGTGGGGAGAGGATCATGTAAATGGCTGCCGCCACCAATTTTTCAGACTGATTCAATTATTTACAGGAATATTAAATGTGTGCCCTTACGTTAATTTTGAATCATAAATATTTTCCTTTCGTTCCGCCATTTTCCTTATTTATTTTTTTATTAATAAATTGGGTAAATTGTAAATATAAAAAAAAAAAAAACTCGTTAAATTTGTACAATTTTCTTAGATAGTCAAATTTAGCAAATAAAGACCCCGCAATATACGACTTGCTCGGAAAGTCCCCTACCGCCTGTTGACCATTAGCTTTGACCGTTAATGACATTTTTAAAAAGACTTAATTGCAACTTGATACCCTCAACTATTCCTTTTTTAACTTAATATCCTAAACTTTTTTGTAACAATTTGATATCCGAATATTTTTTTTGACGAAAATATCCATGCTCAAACTTGAAAATTACCCCCCCCCCCACCCACACTCCCCCCTACTCCGGCCACCCCCTCCCTCCCGCCCCACCCCCCCCCTCCGGCCACCCCCTCTCCCGCTTTCGGCCGCACCCCCCCCCCCCCCCGTACCGCTCCGGCCGCCCACCCCGCCCGCCCGCCCTCGCCTCTACCCCTAAGGCGCGGCAGCGTGGGAGGAGGGGGGGCTGGGGAGGGAGGGGGGGGGGAGGGGAGGGAGGCGGGTCGGAAGCATGAAGGAGGGGGGGGGGGGGGGGGGGGGTGACCAGAAGTGGAAGAGGGGGGTGGCCGGAGGGGGGGCGGGAGGGAGGGGGTGGCCGGAATAGGATAGGGGAGGGGGGAGGGGGTGGGGGGAGGGGGGGGGGGGGGGGACGGGGAGGGGAGAGGGGAAGGAATAAGGGCATTTTTGGAATTTTTAAAGATTAGGTATGAAGTTGTTGAGTAAAAAAATTTAAGGTATCAGTTGAAAACCGCATTAGTTGAGGGTATCAAGTACAATTAAGCCTTTTAAAAAAAATATATAATACCTAAACTACCTCCCTCCTCCCCCTAGCCCCCCCCCCCCCCCCCCCCCCCACCCCCCCCCCCCCCCCCCCCCCCCCCCCCCCCCCCCCCCCCCCCCCCCCCCCCCTCCTCACCTCCAGCCAGCCCCAACCTCTCCTCTCCTCCCTGGCCCCCTCAACCCCCCTCCTCACTCCGACCAGCCCCCCCTCCCTCCTCCTCCCGCGCCCCTCAGCCCTCATCCTCCTCCTCCTCCTCCCCGCACCACCGGAGAGAGAGGAGGGGAGAGAGTAGAGGAGGGATAAAATGGTCATTACATATCCCACTTAATAGCAGTTAACGGAAAGGGAAAAAAATGAGCATATTCATAATTTTAGAAATTTTAAGAGCATGGAATCTTTTAGTGCAAAAAGCGAAAATCTAACAAAGGATTTTTTTGCACTTTACCCTTAATAAAATTTTCAACTGTCTTGTTTTGTATTCCCTAGCCGTGGTCAGAGTCCACCCCCTGGTTCTTTTTTGTTCTCTTCTATAAAATTAGAATAATCTTTTTTTATTGATCTTGTTATTCGATAATTTTAGATACAACATTATTGTAACAGTGTCAGACTTTAGGTTTTAAGACCTAAAACGAACTATAAAATTGGTACTCATAGTTTAATGTTTATATAATATTATTATTTTTTATCGACGATAATCAAATGACATTATCATAATTTTACAACAAATAATAATTAACACAAATAAAAAATCAATAGCAAATATATAAAAAAATACTCATTTTTTGTATTAGTTGAATTCAATTTCAATAGGAATAACTATGCGATCAAATGGCAATATCATATTTTCTTTCCAATAAATCAGTCAATCACAAATGAAATAATCAACAATAATTTATAAAAAAATATTAAATAAATTTTAAAACTCACATAATGGAAAAGAACTGATTCAAGTAGGTCTTTTAGGAACAAAAACTCACTCGCTGTGTGACGATTTCGGCCACTAGATCGACTCAACAGAAATAACTATAGGCATTAGGGAAGAACAGATTTTTTTAATATATTATAAGCCAACCGTAAATAAGACAACCAACAACAATTTATATATAAAAAAAATCAAAATATCACATATTCCATTAGTTCTATCGGGGGAAAAATTGTCAATTCCGACAGCTACATGACTCTGTTAAAAAAATAAAAAAAATTTATTCTCGATTCTAAATATTTTCGTGGCTTTAAATCCATAGATTTATAAATCTTTATTTGGCTTTAAATCCATATACTTTAGGCATGCAATTTAATTTTTTGCCCAAAAAATTAAGAGCCCAAACTTAATTTTTAGAGTGCTAATTATAAGGGCACAGGTTTTTTTGATCGGGGCTAGCCAGGATTAGGGCTAGCCAGGTTTTGAGGAAATTTTACTCGGGCTGTCCAAATTTTTCATTCAGGGCTGTCCAAACCCCACATCCCCCCCAAACCCGAAAAATCACTCTCGTTTCAAATTTTCACTCTCTCTCTTCACAAACCCTAGCTTTATTCTTCTTCTTCTTCTATCCATCTTCTTCTTCTCCACCATTTATATTCTCACATCTTCATCAAAACCCTAGTTTTTTTCTCATCATCATCATCTTCTTCTTCTCCACCATTTCCATCATCATCATCTCCATCAAAACCCTAGTTTCCTTCTCTTTTCCAATTTCGATGGCACAAAAAAATTAAATAAACCCTAAAATGTATGAAAATAAAGGTTAAATCCTTCTTTCCTCACAAAGAATGCATGTAAATAAATCCTAAAATGCATATTTCACTCTATTATCAAGATTGAAATAAACCCTAACATGTTATTTTTATTCGGGAATGTCGACTTTAGGACTGCCAGAAATTGTGGCAGTTCTGAAAGGAACTTGTTGTACAGCAAGTATCTTTTAGGACTGCCTCAATTTCTGGCAGTCCTCAATATGTCTAGGACTGCCAGAAATTGTGGCAGTCCTGTTGTAGAGCATGTCCCTTTCAGGACTGTCACTATTCCTGGCAGTCCTCATTACTTCTAGGACTGCCAGGAATTGTGGCAGTCCTCATTACTTTCAGGACTGCCACAATTACTGGCAGTCCTCATTATCTTTTATACCTACCACTTGGATAGCCCTGAGTAATTTTTTCAGTGGCAAACTTGTAAATAATGGAAAATTATCACTTGGACATCTCCGATCAAAAAAAGTTGTGCCCTTATAAATAGCCTTTTTAGAGGCCCGGGACTTACATACACTATAAAAAAAAAAAATTTGTACCCTTTAACTTATGTACACTATAAAAAAAAAATGTGTCCTCTAAAATTTTAGGCCTGGAACAATTGACTCATGATCCTCGTATTAAGTCCGGGCATCTGTTCTAACCATCTATCTTGTCTCACTTTCAACATTATTTCTAGTTGTGTTACTGCCTAATATTTTGAATTTTTTTTGTGTTATAGTAGGGACTGGTGATATCGGAACCAGAAATGTGAAAAAAAAAACTATATAATATATATATTTTTACGAGAAGGGTTTGCAAAATATTATATAATTTTGAAAGAAACACTATTGAATTCACATCTTAAAACAAAATATGAAAGAAACACTATTGTTGATGTGAATTCAATTAGGATGACATCTGCAAACCCTTCTTAAATTAGGGCTTCCATGTACCTGTTTGGATAACTACAAGCTATCTCGTAAAGTGGCAATAAAATATTTTTTGTAGGACTAATTAGAGTTTAGATCCTGAATTTTATACCAGCTTAGAGTTTAAATCTGACTAGAGCTGTCAGGTGGACCGGGCCGGACCTCTCAGGCCCATGCATTATAGTGGGCCGGGCCGGACAGGGCTCAAGGATAAATTTTGAGCCCAGTCCGACACATGACCCACGGCACTGTGGGTTCGAATCGAACCGGGCCGGATCGGGTCGGGCCTGGGCCTACAGGTGACCCATGCAAAGCTAAGTTCTGTTTTCTCAACTTAATAATCCCCAAACCAAGACCTTCATTACTGCTTTCATTACTGAGACCTTCATTTGGAATATGAAAAAAAAAAGAAAAAAGGAAAAGACAGAAGCAAATGTGTGTTTATCATAAGCAAATGAAAAAAGACCTTCATTACTGAGACCTTCATTTGGAATGTGAAGCTTTGTCCATTTTGATGTAAAAGAAAGAATGTGTGTGTTTATATGTTTTCTGTACATTGCTATTATTTGTGTCTGTATCAAGAACTGCACATTGCAGTCAATTATTCAGAACTCAGTTAAGTATTCATTCTTCGGACCTGGGCTTCGGGCCGGGCCGGGCCGGGTCGGACCTGGACTTCGGACTGTGTCGTGCCGGACCTATCTTATGGGCCGACATATGTGACCCAATACACCCAATATGATGGGCCGGGCCAGCCCGGGCCCATGATTAAACGGGCCGGGCCAGCACATTGACTAATTTTTCAGGGCGGGCTCATGCGGGCCGGGCCGGCCCAATTGATAGGTCTAGACCTGACTTGTCCAATAAGCTGATAATAAAAATTTAGGGACGTTTTGGTACACAGGTTTAGGGGACGTTTTGGTACACAGGTTTTTTTTTATTATCAGGCAAATTTAGGGAAGAAAATCTATTATCATATTTGTTTATATTATAAAAATTTATTTTCAGAAATTGTGAATACCGGATAAATAATCTACCCATAAAATATGAAAATTATTTTCCTCAAAAATGGGTGGGTAATTTTGTTTTTTTGCCCAGGCAAAAAAACAAATTTGTTTCTCTTTTCTAGTAGTCTTTTTATTCGTATTTATTTTATTTTATTTTATCCTTTTTTTAGACTTTTTTGTTTTTCGGTTTTTTTTATTATTTTAACTTTTTTTTTAAAGTTCATATTTTTCATTTTTTAGATTTTCATTTTTTTTGGTTTAATCTCAAATTTTTATCCTTTTTCAATTCTTTTATCGTTTTTCTTTTTTCTTGAAAATATTTATATATCACCGTACATGGGAAATACCTTTCCAGTAAATTTGATTCCCGAAAATATAGAATTATCTGCTATATAGTATTTCACTTACCAAATGCCCCCTAAGGGCACAAAAAATTAAGGTTTGTACTAGGCGTTAGACTTATTTTCGTTACATTTAGTTTATCGAACTATACTTCTGACTCAATCGGTAAAGGGATTCCCATCCAGGACCCCTTACCTCAATGAATTCATTTATACGAGTAGCACATAAGGGTCACATTAGCACTTACACCCGATTATAGTGCATTATCTTCAATCCAAGTCAGATCTCATAGTTGAAACCCAGTCCAAGAAGGAATTAGTCATTTTACATAAAACGTTATGTGCATCGTACGTGGGATGATCCTTACCCTTCACGAGAAGTTCTCATATGAGTTACACTTGCATATCTAAAGCTCAAGTGCCACAATCACAATTTGAGGTACAATCAACAGCAATGAATGATCAAATTACGACATGGACAATACTTTCAAAGGCCATCTCTCAAAGCATGAACACTTCTAACTTAGTTATGAAAGTAATAACATTGGTTACGTAAGAACAAAATGTAGTGAGTATAACGGTCGTTGTCACATAGGCAATTCAGTCAAACATGACCTTAGTAGGAGACATCTTATGCTTAAATTAAGCAATGGCACCACATACTCGTAGATTCATAAAATTATGGGTCTCATCTGAAGTCAAAAGTCGCAAAAATCAACCCCACACGAATCCTGCTCAAAATAAATAGAGCAAAATAGTTGTACAAACGCTCCCCCGCAGAAATCAAACTTGTGTAACCCCGCATAAATAAAGTATCGTTGAAAAGAAACCCACGCAGAAAAGAATCCCTGCTAAAATCCGACACGTCTCCTACAACTATCTCGGACAAAAACTGTAATCACTCAGCATTAATGGTGTCGTGATTAATTTGCCACTAATGAGGGAAATATTATTGTCATTGATTCGCTTTTGCAATATACCAGGCATCAGAGAGGCCACGTTGGTCCTTGTTTTTTAGAAGTAATTAATGCTTTGATGGTTGCATTAACGATGCATAGCCGCGTGGCTCTCACTCCTTGGCCACAATTAAGTAAATAGATTAACATCTTCGTCGTCCAAAAGTCGTGTGCCAAGAGAACTTCCCCTTTCTCGTAATAAATTGCATCGCCGAATGAAGCGTTAATAAAAGAGAAAAATCCGCAGAACATAGGCTTCAACAAAAGTCAAAATTTTGCATAATGAAATTTTAGTTAAGGAGCAAATTCCTCGCGTAATGAAGCCTTAAACTAAGGAACAAAATCTCGTATAATGATGTCTCAAACGAAGGACAAAATTTCACAAAATAAAGTTTAGACCATAAAGCAAATTCCCGCCAAATGGAGCTTTCAAACAAGGAGCAAAGTTTTCGCTTAATTGTGTTCAAACCTCACGTAATCCACAAAAATTGCAAAAAAAATTATTGCCAAAATGTCAACACAATTTGGTTGACATTTATGACACAAATGACGTCTATACTATGAAATAAGCACACGATTGGCTAACAAGCTCTGCTAAACCGACAACTCGTATTGTTAAAGAGAGATGTGATTGGCTGGCAACCCACAATGTCAGAAGACCAGCCGCTCAAATGGCTTATCCTCTACCAATCGTCATAAAAATTCTCGAGCTTCGAGCCTGCAGTAAAAACATGAAACATTTAGATATGATAGAACGTGTCACAGAGTGCATATTATGCCCTATTCCCAAAGTACATAGGACTATGGTACGTGTTAATGGCCGGCCAGCTATATATCAAGGAACTCTAGTCTATCTCGAATACGTATACATTGTCCATAATATGTTATTCTAACTAACTACAAGTTTCATGGTCTGCAACCCATTACAATATATGTTCGAATAGACCCGAAGAACAATATATGTCTATAAAACTAGGCTAAAGCAACAGATAGTATCGTTGAAAAAATTATAAAATATGGAAGAACGATAAAGATGTACCACTAGCTATACCTGAATCCTGTAGAAACACACATCAATGACTGTCACGGCCGCGCCCATATGATCGGACATGAGTTGTGAGGCCTTCCAGCCTACCTCGCAATATCGACGGTAGGTGTAGGTAGCTGTTATAATTTAACCTTTAGTTTTGGAAGAGGTTAAAACAAATAGTAGGTTTCATATTTATGGGCTTAGAAATATGAATTTGGGTTTTTGAAACAATATATGTGAAGACTTCTTTAAATAGACTTAAAGGAGATTTTATATATATATATATATATATATAGAGAGAGAGAGAGAGAGAGAGAGAGAGAGAGATATGTGAAGACTTCTTTAAATAGGCTTAAACAACATATTATGCGTGCCATGAAAGATGGTGACTCCACTGACTTGTGGTTCGACCCATGGGTCGGCCACACGAGCTTGGCGGACATGCTGGGTGATAGACTGCTTCCATGGGTGCAGCCGGGAGTTCGGATAAGCTCCATTACTCACAATGGAGATTGGTGGACGGTGTTTACTGGCCTGGTTGGGCAATTCAGCCGCGAGATTAGAACGGTTAGACTGGACAATGGGAGGGACAGAGACCGCTGGATATGGAAGGATGCTAGTAGCGGAGAATTTGAGCATAGGCGGGTTTATGAAGCAGTTAGGGACTCATTTCCTAAAATCAATAATATGGTGTTTATTTGGGTCAAAAGGTGTAATGCCTGTTGTTCGTATTACGTATTTTAGAATACGTGTACGTATTTATTCTTGTATTTGCATGATCCATGGCTTAGTTTTTTATTCCTGGCTGGGTTTATTTCTTGGTTTGGGTTGGCTTGGTTCGGTTTGAGGATTGCTATTGGTTCATCATGAACTAAGGGGTGAACCCTTACCTACCACCACCACTACCATTTATTAACCCCACTTCCTTCTCTCTCTTCATTACTCTTCTTCTTTCCTCCATTATTTCTTTACCTACCAGAGAGAGAGAGAGAGGTCTAGGCAAGTGCAACTTGCTTCATGGAGGAACTCAAATTTTATTGCTTCATTCTCTTCCTTACAGCATTTTAACTTACTTTAGTACTTGGCATTTCCACTTTCCATGGCTAGATTCTTGTAGATCTAAGTTTATACTATTTTCGGATTTCTTGGGTTTTGATCTACTTAATCTTGTTATTTCTGAGTTTTGATTGTTCCATGTTGTAGAGCATTTCATTCTGCCCCGTTTTGACCTATGGAAGTCTGGATTTGGAGTTGGGATGAAGAAATTATGAGCCTTGGAATCCTGAACTCCTTTGTTCTTCTTCTCGGACAAGTGGAGAAGAAGAACAGTGCTGACCGCATGAACCCCCCTTAGCCGCATGGCAGCACTTGACCACATAAACCTTCATGCGACGAGTCTTCCAGCCGCATAGGCTTCGGCATAATCCGAGCCGCATGGACTCCGTCTACCTGTAGCCGCATAAGCTCGTATTCCTTTCCAGCCGCATGCGCGCTCATCTTTCCCAGCCGCATATGCTCGTGATCATTCAGCCGCATGGAACTCAGTCCATTCCTAGCCGCATGAGAATCCACTTCTCAGCCGCATGAATGCTATGACTCAGTCGCATGCGCCCCTTTCCCCTTCCTGGCCGCATATACCTGATTGATAGCCTGACGCATACGCACAGCTCCTCCGCTAGTCGCATGAGCTGCTCTTGTTTCGAGCCGCATGGGCTCTTAACCCCGACCCGCATGGACTCCTTTCCCCCAGCCGCATGAAGCTTACTTCCTTCTGGCCGCATGATACTCCGCTGCATGACCCTGAACTCCCCTAAGCCGCATGCATTCCCTTAGACCCGAGTCTCCTCCAGCCGCATGGGCTGCTCCCTCCTCGGCCGCATGAGGTCATTCTTGGCCGCCTATGCTCGAGCCGCATGGCTCTTTCCCTGGCTTATATTTTATTATTTAATGATCGTCATTAACCCGTACTTATAACGCCCTGTGTAACTTGAGTTCCTATAGCATTCACCCTACCCTATTATATATATTTTTATGCCCATTTTATATCCTTACGTCTTTTTCCCGAACTTGATAATCCCGATTTGATTGACATGATTGAAATGACAATTGTACCTGGCATGATGTGACCAAGAACTGACATGCTTGATAGTGGTCCGTCGTGGTGCACTCCTGATATGATAACTTGGCCTGATAACTTGACCTGCTATACATGACACGACAGTGACCCGTAGTAGTGCACTCTTGACAAGTACCCTGACAATGCTTGATAGTAGCCCGTCGTGGCGCACTCTTGATAAGTAATAATAATAATGATAGTGGCCCGTCGTGGCGCACTCTTGACAATTCAATTCATTGGCCTGGACACCGTGGATGATTGTACTTGTATAAACTACTAGTCCGGTTGTGTCTTGCATCATGTCTAGGGCAAGATCCTTGAGTACCACGGTCAGGGATTCATACTGAATCTGGCTAGGTTAATGACTAGATTGATCAAATAGTTCATGGAAAATTTTCCAGTTACCTGTTGCGCCTTTGGTCCCGGCCTTATATACATATATACATGGGATTTGTTGCTATCCGTCGAGATGAGCGCACTTCCAGCCCGTCGTCGAGTGTGGTACCTTAGGACACATGTATCTTACTACAGTGTGTCTGCTATATCATGATATCTTTTTCTTTTCTTGCTAGGATCACTCAGGTAGTAACAAACAGGTAACCGAACTTGGAACATCTCATTGCATATTGCTAGTAATTAGGCCTGTGATAACCCTAGTTAGTTATAGTATCAAGTCGTACTTATTGCTTGGCCGTGAATGATGGATGAAGTTCAACCAGTCTAGTCTTGTCTTGATCCTGTACAAGATTGTTACATGTCTTGATTTATTATATTATCTTGTCGATAAATGGTGGGAGAAACCAAGTTCTGTTCAGACGAAGGGTTACAACCCCGGTCCTTGTTTGGTTTACGGGTTGTAACCTGGTTATCTGAATAGTCCCATGGTTATCTCATCGTATATCACCTGTCATGCTTGATACGGTTTACCTTATCAATAGTAATTGAGACAGGTTTCTATTCAAGCGAAGGATTACAACCCCGGTCCTTGTTTGGTTTAAGGGTTGCAGTCTGGCTACTTGAATGGTTTCTTCGTGCTCAATATATTATTGTTATCTCAGTTATTATTAGTATCTTTTAATTATCCTCGCTATTCATTTATGATATGTTGGTTTTAGTTCCTAAGTAAAGCCTCCTTTGTGGCAATTGCTCTTTCTGGGGTCTGACCCAGCTGGTTTTGTATGGCCAGATACCGGAGCAGCACCAGAGGATCTACCGACCTTTCAGCCACATGGTGACCACTAGAGGGAATCCTGGCAACGAGTGGGTTTATTTTGGCTCTCCCAATCTATTGTAAATTATTCTTTTGAGGCGTTTAGCCGCCGAGCAAGTGTTAGCTCGTGTACATTTTTACTTACTGTCTGCCTACGGGCTGTAACATGATTGGCAACCTAGGGTTGATCATGTATGACTGAAACTCTCGCTAGTCATCACATTTTGTAACGACTAGCTTCATGATCAGCTGAATATGTAATATTTGGGACGCCTTACTATTGTATATTTGGTGGTCTTACATCTTGTAACATCTACTTACTTGCTTGTGATTGAGACACTAGGCTTGTTATTGACCATAAGAGACTCATGGATTGTAGATAAACCCTCACATATCTAGACAGTCATGATCGTATAATGGAGTGGATCCTATTTCATTATACGTAGCTGGCTATGTCTGCCCCCGCTCTCCAGTGTTTTGGTTCTGGGGCGTGACAAAAGGGCGATCAGGAAATGGCAATACTGTATGTACAAGGTCATGCTTGGGAGACTCATCACTCGAAATAGATTGAGGAGGTTCGGGGTCGCAGTGGAGAGCCAATTGTGTGTTCTACGTGCGGAACATAATGAGAGTATGTCGCATCTATTCCTTCAGTGCCAAGTTTCATGGGCAGTATGGGAGCATCAGAAGTATAAATTGGGCATGACAGCTGGAGGAGAACGGAATCTTAACACTGTTATAGAAGGTATCAAGAACGAAAGGGGCAGAGAAGCCAGCTGGAGCTCGGAGGCACGAATACGGCTCGCTGCGGCAGTATGGCATATCTGAAAAGAGCGGAATAACCGCATATTTGAGGGGTTGAATACCCCCATGATTGGATTAATTAGCAATATTGAACATGACATAAGGTTGATCTCTGTACAACGGATCCAAACATGAACGCTGATCTGTATTTTTCTTCTCTCATTTAATGGAATTACCTTTTTCCAAATATATATATATATATATATATATATATATATATATATATATATATATAGAGAGAGAGAGAGAGAGAGAGAGAGAGAGAGAGAGAATTGGTGGTCAATATCTTAAAAGACCCTCGAGAGACCTAAATAGAACTTTATTCTTCTTAGAACCTAATTTTATAACCATTGTATTACTCGTAGGTTGGGACTAAGAAGCAACTTCAAATTAAAGTTAGTTTAAATATATTTTAATTTAAATTTGTTATATATATTTTTAAGAATTTTTGATATATGTTTAAATAGTTGTAAGAATTTTAAGTTATTTTTCGAGTTAGTCTTAAAATTTTTAAATTATTTTTACATGAAAATATACATAAAATATGTAATGGTGGTAGTTAATTATAATAATATTTTTTTATTAATTAGTGCGACAGCTTGGACGATTTATTTTTGAACTGTTTTCAAGCCACATGTAAAGATTGATACAGACACACCATAAAATAGTAGAGCATCCACAATAGAAGAGATTTCAAGCGTTACATTTTAACTTTAATATCAATTTTGTAGCACTTGAAGGCTGCAGTGGACACTTGTTCATATTTGAAAATTGCTAGAAAGCTAAGAGATACTCCAGATTTGGAGCGTGTCATAGTTCCGCTACATTAATTCATAGACAAAAAAGAGGAATAAAAAAATATTAACAAACATTGAAGGAAAATAAAGAGAAAAAATAGGAAGCATATTATTTTGGAGTATTTATTTGGAGTGTACTATTGTGTGCCAATATGAATGAGACACTCCAAAAGTAATAATTTACACAAATTTTAATAATTTGAAATATTTGTTTGAAGTGTTACCATTGTGGATGCTCTTAGGCGTTGTTTGGTTCACGGAATCATCGGATTGGAAAAGAAAAATGATTACTTTCCTGTGTTTGATGACAAAGGAAGAATAAATATTAGAAAAAAGTGACTCCATCCATCATAGCAAGATTTTTTTTTTACATTGAAGTATTCACTTTTCTTTTCAATTTTTTAACATTTTTAAACATAAAAAAAGTTATAATTTTTTAAAAGAAAAAAAATGTTAAGGAATTGATTTTCCGGACCACAATTTTGATAGTCCTGATGATTTGAGGAGGTTTTTTCTAAGGGCACCACAAAAATTGCTTGGGGGCAGCCCTTACTTGGGGGCAGCCCAAGCAGGTAGATATTTTGCTTGGGAGCACCCACAATTTACTTGGGGGCAGCCAAACATTAGAGTTTTTCTCTCTCCTATCTCCTCCTCCTCCTTCCTCCTTCCTCCAGCGGCGGCACCACCACCACTACCAGCCGCCGCCTCCTTTCTCGTCGTCGTCGTAGACCGCATTGGACATGGAGAGCGTGAGGGTGGGCATCTGCTCAGCCGAGCTGTCGGTGGACCAG
This sequence comes from Iris pallida, assembly GCA_029216955.1. Classification (NCBI taxonomy): domain Eukaryota; kingdom Viridiplantae; phylum Streptophyta; class Magnoliopsida; order Asparagales; family Iridaceae; genus Iris; species Iris pallida. Next base: position 2,893,822 of record JANAVB010036819.1, read on the forward strand.
GCGTCGATGAACCCTCTCGGCATCGGGACGCTGTTGACGAGCTCCGCAGCGCAAGGACCATGCGTCGACGAGCTCCGCAGCGCAAGGGCCTCCCTTTCCATTTGCTCCTGCTACTTCTTTTCTTCTTCTCTGAGGACTGTCAACCAACTTGTTGGCAGTCCTCACATTATGTTAGGACTGCCAACATGCTGACAGTTCTAGGACTGCCAGCATGTTGGCAGTCCTATTTGCTGGAAAAAATTGGACTAGCCCCAAGTAAAAAAATGGGTGACAAATTTGTAATTTTTTTGAACATTTTTTGGCTAGCCTCAAGTAAAAGTGTGGTGCCTTAGAAAAAAAAAGCTTTTTCTATGGGCACCACAAGATTTACTGGGGGCGTCATTTTACTAGGGGACAGCCCAGATTTGAGAAACTTTTACTGGGGACGTCCCGAAAATTACTTGGGGCTATCCCACCCCCCCAAACCCTCTCTTTCATTTCATTTTCATTTTAAAATTCTTTCTTCAAAACCCTCTCACTCAAAACCCTCTCTCAAAAATTCCTCTACTCTCCAAAACCCTAACACTCTCTCCATTATCCACTCTCCAAAACTGTCACTCCCCGTTCCCAGAATGCGTATTTTTATACATATACAACTCGTATATATTTATTTAGTATTTATCATGTATTATCCTGTATTTAAATTCCTATAATTTCATGTTAATTAATTATCTGCTTTTTAATTTTCATGTTAATTAATTATCTGCTCTTTAATTTTCATGTTAATTAATTATCTGCAATTTTATTTCCTGCAATTTTATTTCTGCATTTTATTTCCTGCTGTTATTTTCTGCTTTAGTCTTGCTTTGTGGTCCGGGTTCATGGGTTGGTTCTTCTCGGGTTCATGGTGGATCCGAATGAACCAGACCCAATAAACCCCCACCTACCACCCCTTCCATATTTAAAGCCCCCATCCCCTTCTCTCTCCTCATAACTTTCCTTCACCATTACTTCTTCTTCTTCCTCATCACTTCTCCACCGACCAGCAGTAGCAGTAGGCAAGTACATCTTGCTTCTTGCTTCCACTTGGAGAACCATTTTTATGGTTCATTTGTCTTCCTCTCATGATCCTGAGAGAGTTTACTACTTAGCATTTTTGATTTCTGTGGCTTGTTTCTCCTAGATCTGAGTTGTTGTATTCGGTTGTCCATGGGTTTTTGATCTCCCAACTTGGCGTGCTTTCGGAGATAGATAGTTCATGTGGTAGAACTGCTCGTCAGTCACGCACACGTCTTTACGTGTCTGCGTGAATTTTTAGTCACGCACACGTCTTTACGTGTCTGCGTGAATTTTCAGTCACGCACATGTCTTTACGTGTCTGCGTAAATTTTCAGTCACGCACACGTTCTTACATGAGTGCGTGAATTTTTAGTCACGCACACGTTCTTACGTGTCTGCGTGAATTTTGAGTCACGCTCACGTTCTTACATGCACGCGTGAATTTTAGTCACGCTCATGTCTTTACGTGCGTGCGTGAGTTTCTTATCACGCTCACTCTGTGCGTGCGTGAATTTTCTTATCACGCCCAAGCTGTGCGTGCGTGAATTTCTTACCACTTTTCCACGCTCACTTTTCACGCTCACGTTATGAGTGCGTGAATTGTCCTTCACGATCACGCTGTGCGTACCAACGTGAACCACTTTTCACGCTCACGCTGTTTACACGCTCACTCCTTCACGCTAGACTTGGCGTACCTTTTTACGCGTACGATTCCTGCGTGACTTGTTGGCTTTAGCATAGGCTTGTTAGCGTGACTTTCTGACCTGGGTGTTTCTATTTGTTCTCTAATTTATTTATTTAATGGTAGCATGATAGTTTTTCTATTATATCCTTACGCCTTTTGCATGAACTCGATAATCTTAGCATGTTAATATTGTTAATACATATGGTTGTGTAGAACGTGCCCTGTGTCTTGATTGGTTTATGGATGCCCAGTAAGACTGGAACTTGACCTTGAGAGTTGTAGACTCGACCCCATTTAATTGCTAAATGACTTTCATGCCTTGTCACCATTGATGACGATGGTTATCTTGACTAAAATTGATCGTGCGTTCCTAGTTGGAACTAAGAGACTGGCTAGTCGTCTTATTGAATTGAATGAATGAGACACGTTCATGTAATGAACTATTGTAATCGACTGGCTGATCCCGAATATTGACGTACAGGTACATGCAGGCTTCAATCTATTTATTTATTTATTTATTTTACAAAAAGCAGCATGTGTACTTTATGGTCAAGGCATGATTACTCCGTGGTTAGAATTGATTGTTGCATTACGCTATGTAAGACCTACAACCTAGCCGTACGGGTATCGTTGTAGAGTTGCGCATATCGTACCCCGTACGAAAGTACTCATTTGAATGACCATGATCCATGGCATGGGATTTTACTAAACATAGAGACGATTAAGTTAAATAAAATAATGATTGCATGGAGAGAATGGATCCCCGAGTTCTTACATGGCAGCCCCCTTGGGACTATTAGTACCCGACGGGCCGGCTGGTTCCCACAGATACTGTAAACCTGCCACACGGGCAGGGAGCGGTATCTGCTTATATTATTATTGTATATTGTATATTGATGACGGGCGTCCCGCTGGGACTCGTCTAATTCATGAATGGCGCAATTGATTGACTGGATAGACTAGTCTTGCTCGCACATAGTAAGAACTGAGGAATCTTTATTGCATAATTCTAGGATAACTTGGGACTCACAATAGCAAGTCGTAGGAGTTGATTGGCCGTTCAAGATGATTTGTTTGTGTACTGTACCTACTCTGTTGCCTAACTGAGATGATCAGAATGTCAGGACATGACGGGCCAACTTCTGTCCTTGTTTGGTTGGGAGGTTGGTTCGAGGTGTCGTGATGTTATGTGAATCCTAGTGGAAAGCAGAGATCTATTATTATTATATTCTCTTACTTATTGGTTTAGTCCTTCATATCGTCCTTCCTTGTGGTACTTGCTATTAGAGGTCTAACCTCTCTGGTTTTGCATGGCCAGATTTAAAGCCGGTTCCCGAGGACTCAGCTTACTTCCACCTCCAAGATGGTCAATACTAGGGGAATGATCGCAGGAGGACTCGAGTGGGTCCCTTACTTCACCGCTCGTTTTGCTATTTACTTTATACTTAGCCGTTTGGCACCGACATGTTAGTCGGATTGTCTTGTACCTACTTTTACATAATTGTAATTAAGTCAGACTACAGCTGATAACAATTGTGCATACTTGCTATATCATCTTGCTATGTTTTGTAAAGCCAGATCTCAAGAACATTTTGATTCAAGCATTTGGGACGCCATACTGCTTTATCTTACATGTTCTCTATTTTTGCTTCTTGTTTGAATGGTTGAGACAATAGATATGAAGTGACCATAGAAAGACTTTTATGTAGTATGCACCCCCTCGTCTGGTTAGACAGCATTGATCGTATTATACGGTATTCATCCTACCCGTAATACGTAGCTGGCTGAGTCATTCCCCCTCTCTCCAGTATTCTGGTTCTGGGACGTGACAAGGTTTTAGTGGTAGCCCATGCAGGTCTGATTTCAGACTTGTGGGGTGTTTTGATTTATAGGATGTCTCAATCACACGTATTCCCCCTTGATCTCATGATTCGTTATTCTCAACCCTTGCTTGACATTCCGGTATCCTTTGACTTCATTGATCCCTCATGTCCGGTTGTTTGATTGTTCTCTTGTCCCTTTTCTTAGGGGTACTTCGTCCGCATCGGTCAGAGCTGGACAGCAACAACAAGGGCAACATGGGCAACATGACCAGGTTGGTCAGCAGCAAGGGCCAGTCTCACCTTAGGAGACTATCCAAGAAGAAGTGATAGTAGAACCAGCAGCTGAACCGCAGTATCCGGAAGTTCCAACACCAACCATAGTTCCACCTACCCCTGTGGAAGTGGACACACCAGCCCTTCTGGAGATCATGAGAGGAATGATGGCTACTCAGCAACATCCGATGTTGACCCAGCAGCGTATGCACACTCAGCTACAAGAGCAGAATGTGTTGCTCAACCAAGGATTGCAGACGGCTTTGGAAAGAGGAGTGAGGACTGATTCAGGAGCATCAGCCAGGTTTTGCAAGTACAACCCCCGCCGTTTCGAGGGCACGGAGGATGCCATCTCAGCAGATGTATGGCTTAAGGATATTGAGGCTATTCTGACAGCAGCTAAGGTACCGGCAGAAGAACGTATGGATCTAGTGAAGTTGTTACTTCAGGATCTCGCACGTGATTGGTGGAAATCAGAGGAAGTGGGCATCAGACGTCTGTGGCTTGGGACGATTTTACTGCAAGATTCAAGACCAAGTACTATGGAGTTGTGGCACGGTTTGAGCTACAACAGAAGTTTATCAGCCTCAGGCAGGCCGGCAAGACTGTAGATGCTTATGCAGCGGAGTTCTGCAGATTGAGTAGATTTGCCCCAGAGATGGTAGCAACAGAGAGCCAGAGGGCCATGAGGTTTCAGCAAGGGTTTCATCTTGAACTCTTGCAATTGATAGAGGGGCACAATTACCAAACTTTTGACGAAGTATTGACGGCAACTCGAAGGCATGAGATCACCATTCAGAGGCTTGCGACAAGGACTGGGGGTCAGAAGAGATCCCACAGTCAGATTGAAGGAGGAGGGGGAGCAGCGCCCCGAACAACAACACCATCCACTGGCATTCGTATCCACGATGTGGCGATACGAGGACCAGTACCACCACCCAGGCAGCAGCAACAACAACAGAGGAAGAACCAGCAACCCCCGGCGGGCTGCACTTATTGTGGGAAGATGGGGCACACTAGAGATGTGTGTCGGACATTGAATGGACTGTGTCTGATATGTAGAAATCCAGACCACCGGGTTACCACATGTCCCATGAATTCGAGGTCAGAAGGACCAGGGCAACAGTTTCCTGCTCTGCCAACACCAGGGACAGGCCAGTATCGAGGACCAACGGTGGCAGTAAGGCCATTGGCACAGCGTCCGTTAACACCGCAGGCTCAGATGTTTCGGCAGCAGGGGCCGCCGATGCAGCAACACCAGTATAGACCACCCCAGCATCATCAAGGAAGGGGCCAGCAATAACACCAGGCTAGGCCGCAGTATGGAAACCAGCAAGGAGGTCGAGGGCAAGCATTCACTCTGTCCTTGGAGGAGGCATTGTGTCACCCTCATTTTTCGTATTTCCCGTATTTCGTATTTATATTCGTATCTGGATTTTGGCATGTATTTTTATTTTTTCTCGACTTATAGAATTTCAGTATTTCTCGTATTTTGGGTTTTGTCATGGCTCGGTTTTAATTAGTTTGGATTGGTTTTGGGTTGGTTCGGTTTGGTTCGATTTTATGTGTTGGAACACCCTAGCCCTATGCTACCCCTCAACCTACCACAACTCCCCTCTTTATATCTCCACCAACCTCTTCTCTCTCTTCATAACCACCATTAATTTCTTCTTCTTCTTCTTCCTCCACACAACACTCCCAACCCTAGGCAAGTGCATCTTGCCACTACATGAGAACCCCATTTTCTTGGTCCATTAGCTAGATTAGGACATGGTGATCAACATCAGTTCTTGGCTTTTTGTGATTTGGTGTCTCCATTGCTCTAGATCTAAGTTTTCCTATTTTCGGATTTTGCATGTTTTGATCCATTTTGGTTGGAGTTTTGTGGGTTTTGATGTTTCCATGTGGAAGAGCTTTCAGTTTCACCCAAGTTGGAACTTTGGAAATCCGGATTTGGAGTTCGGATGGCCAAGTTATGAACTTGTGAAGCTTTGAGTTCTTCCTTGGTGTTCTTGCTGTTTGGAGAAGACAGTGAGCAGTGTACAGAGCTGTTTAGCTTACGCACACTGAGCTACGCGCGCTCTTTAGCGCTGCGTACGCAGGCTTGAGTATGCTTCCTGTTGGAAGCGTGTCTCCTTGAGCGTGCGTGACTTTCACGTATGCTGCCTCCCTTGAGCGTGCGTGACTTTCACGTACACTGCTTCCTTGAGCGTGCGTGACTTTCACACAGCTGCTCCCTGTAGCGTGCGTGACTTTCACTTACGCTGCTCTCTCAGCGTGCGTGACTTTTCGTACGCTGCTCCCCTGACCTCCTTGCTTAACCCAGGCTCTTGGAGCTTTGGTTTTATTTCTTTAAGCTTGGCTCTTCTATAACCCTGTATTTTGATATTTTATTAGATATTTTATGCCCATTTTATATCCTTACGCCTTTTGTCATAAACTTGATTTTACTTAATGTGTTTGGAATGACTATTGCACATGGCTTGATATGACAAGGAACTAGCATAACACGGCAGTGACCCGTAGTGGTGCACTCCTGACATGACCAACCTGACATGATAGTGGCCCGTCGTGGCGCACTCCTGACAAGTACCATGACATGATTTATCTTGATAACTTAACTTGACTTGCCTTGACACCGTGGGTGGTTCTTTCTTGCTTGCTTGTTAAATCCACTTGTCCTGTCTTGCATCATGTCTAGGATGGGACTCCTGAGTACCACGGTCAGGAGTACCTACTATAATGAATTAAGGTTAATAACTAGAATAACACAGTAGTCATGAAGAGATGACACAGCTACAGGCAATTCCGTTACCTGGGCGCTCTTGGGATCTGTAGCCTGCCGTCGAGTAGGGCACATTTCCAGCGCACCGTCGAGTGTTGCACCCTCTAAGTCACCTAAGGGTACATTTGTCTCCCGGGCGATGTACCCACCTGAATTCAACCCTAATCTTTCGTCCTGGGTAGCCTGGATGGTCTGCAGGGCTTGTGGCTGTGGAACAATCTCACTGCATCTTGTTAGTAATTAGGCCTGTGATAACCCTAGTTAGTTAAAGTAGTAAGCCGTAGGATCTGCTTGGCCGTGATTGATTGAATGAGGTATAACCAGTTTAGCCATGTCTTGATCCAGTACATGATTGCTTCCTGTCTTGATTTCTTGCATTATTATCTTGCCGATAAATGGTGGAAAACCAAGCTCTGTTCGGATGAAGGGTTACAACCCCGGTCCTTGTTTGGTTTACGGGTTGTAACCTGGCTATCGGAATAGTTCTATGGTTATCTCGTCGTATATCATCCTGCCATGTTTTCGTAAGTTTTAATTTTAATATTAGATTTTCTGTGCTGATTGCTGGCTTTTGTTCTTATTTCGTGGCCCTCTTGTGGCACTTGCTCTTTATGGGGTTGACCCAGCTGGTTTTGTGTGGCCATATTTCGGAGCAGCTCCCGAGGATCTACCAAGCTTCCAGCCCAATGGTGACAACTAGACGGAACCCGGGCCAAGAGTGGGTTTTCCTTTTTGTTTTGTCCACTTTATTGTAAAATTATTCTTTTGAGACGTTTAGCCGACGAGCACCTGTTAGCTCGATACACTTTTACTTACTGTCTGCCTACGGACTGTAAACATGATTAACAAATCCTAGGGTTGATCATGTACGACTAAACTCTTGCTAGTCCTTACATTTTGTACGACTAGCTTCATGATCATCTGGAAATGTAATGTTTGGGACGCCTTACAATTGTATATTTGGGGATCTGGTATCTTGTGATTATTATTAGTTGGTTGAGATTGAGACAATAGGATAATTTATGACCCTAAGAGACTGATGGCTTGTAGATAAACCCTCACATATCTAGACAGCCGTGACCGTATGATGAGATGGATTCCATTTCATTATACGTAGCTGGCTATGTCCGCCCCCGCTCTCCAGTATTCTGGTTCTGGGGCGTGACACATTGGCATCAGGAGATATTGTGGCAGGTAACATTCTCGTCGCCTCATATCCCGCAGTAGCATTGTTTGACTCGGGAGCATCCCACTCATTTATATCTGCACAATTTGCGACACGACTAGGAATGGAATTCGAGGCATTGCCAGGGAGGTTGAATATACTCACTAGTAATGGGCTCGTAGGAGTTAGTAGAGTTATTTTAGCATGTAGCTTTGTAGTTTGCGGGCATTCTTTACCCGTCCGGTTGATAGAATTTCCTGTTAGAAATTTTGACGTTATCTTAGGCATGGACTGGCTGAAAGACAGTCATGTGACAATAGATTATCGTAGAGGGAGTGTATCTTTTGATATTCCAGGCATGAAAAGATTCACCTTAGTCAGATCAGAGGCAACTCAACAAGAGCAGGGAGTAATAACGGCAATGGAAGAAGTTCAGATTCCGAAGGTAGTTGAAGAGTTTCTAGACGTATTTCCTGAAGAACTTCCAGGTCTACCACCAGTTAGAGATATTGAGTTCAGTATAGAATTGGCACCAGGAACTAAACCGATATCAGATCGAGTTTACAGAATGTCGGATTCAGAGCAGGCCAAGGTATATCAGCACATAGAGGAACTGAAGGAGAAGAAGTTCATCCAAGCTAGCGTGTCACCATGGGCAGCACGAGTGGTACTTATGGGGAAGAAGGATGGGTCATCCAGATTGTACATTGACTACAGGAAGCTTAACGCGACAACAGTGAAGAACAAGTACCCATTACCCAGGATCGATGACTTATTTGATCAGTTGAGCAAAGCTAGAGTTTTCTCCAAGATAGATCTTCATTCAGGGTACCATCAGGTGAGGGTTCGGAAGGAAGATATTCCCAAGATAGCATTCAGATCGAAGTATGGGCATTATGAATTCTTAGTAATGTCGTTTCGTTTGACCAATGCTCCAGCAATATTCATGGATTTGATGAATCGCATCTTTATGCCATACTTAGACCAGTTTGTCGTTGTGTTTCTTGACGACATTCTCGTATACTCTGCTAGTAAAAAGGAGCATGAAGACCACCTCAGGAGAGTGTTACAGGTTCTGAGAAAGAACCAGTTGTATGCCAAGCTCAGCAAGTGTGAGTTTTGGTCGGATCACATTTCATTTTTGGGTCACATCATATCGGGAGCTGGAGTAGCAGTAGATCCCAAGAAGATAGAAGCAGTAGAAAGTTGGCCAGTACCCAAGACCGTAGCAGATGTGCAGAGTTTCTTGGGATTGACAGGATATTACAGAAGGTTTGTGTCAGACTTTGCAAGGATCTCAGCACCCATGACCCGTTTGACTCGAAAGGATGTACCATTCATTTGGTCGGCAGAATGTCAGGCATCATTTGAGACTTTGAAGCAGAAGTTGATATCAGCACCTATTCTTACATTGCCAGTTGGACCCGGAGGTTTTACAGTATATTGTGATGCGTCAGGTAAAGGACTTGGATGTGTCCTTATGCAACATGGAAAGGTGATAGCATATGCGTCTAGGCAGCTTCGGGACCACGAGAAGAATTATCCAACTCATGATTTGGAGTTAGCGGCAGTAGTGTTTGCTCTGAAGCTATAGAGGCATTACTTGTATGGTGACCGAGTGGACATGTACACAGACCATAAAAGTCTGAAGTACATCTTTACTCAGAAGGAACTAAACATGAGGCAGAGAAGATGGTTGGAGTTGATCAAGGATTATGACGTAGAGCTTCAGTATCACCCAGACAAGGCTAATGTAGTAGCAGACGCTCTTAGCAGAAGAGGCGGCGCATTTATGTTGACAACACAGAGGCATATCTTAGAAGACCTTCAGGAGATGGGCATCGAAGTTATACTTCCTAGTGATGTAGGAGTTCTAGCAAGTCTGTAAGTTCAATCCGACTTGGTAGGCAGGATCAAGGCAGCTCAGGCACAGGACCCAAGGATTCAGAAGCTTAGGGCAGAATGTGAGTCAGGACTCAGGAAGGAGATAAGAATTCATGAAGATGGTACACTTAGGTTTGGATCACGTCTATATGTGCCTAGTGGAGATATCAGACAGGAGGTTATGGCAGAAGCTCACAGTTCTCAGTATTCTATTCACCCTGGAGGAACCAAGATGTACCAAGATATCAAGCAGCATTTCTGGTGGAACGGGATGAAGAGGGAGATAGCTAGATTTATTTCCCGTTGCTTGGTATGTCAGCAAGTGAAGGCAGAACAGCAGAGGTCAGCTGGGTTATTGCAACCGCTTCCTATCCCGGAATGGAAATGGGAGCATATTACAATGGATTTTGTGACCGGTTTACCGAGATCACCAAGTGGTAAGGATGCTATTTGGGTGATCGTAGATCGGCTTACGAAGGTAGCATACTTTCTTCCTTTCAGAGTAGGGCAATCTACAGAAAAGTTGGCAGAGTTGTATATGCAACAGATAGTCAGACAGCATGGAGTCCCTGTCAGTATTGTGTCGGATTGAGATACCCGCTTTACATCACATTTCTGGAAGAGCTTACATCATAGTCTGGGTACCAAGTTAAGATTTAGCACGGCTTACCATCCGCAGACGGATGGGCAATCAGAAAGAACGATTCAGACTTTAGAAGACATGTTGCGAGCTTGCACTCTAGATTTTGGAGGGTCTTGGGAGAGTCACCTGCACTTGGTCGAGTTCTCATACAACAATAGTTATCAAGCCAGTATCCAGATGGCGCCATTCAAAGCATTATATGGTAAGAAGTGCAGGTCACCGCTTGCATGGGATGATATCGGGGAGAGGAAGATGTTAGGCCCGAAAATGATTGTTCAGACGGTTGAAGTGGTTAAGGGAATTAGAGAGCGACTTCGAGTTGCGCAGGACCGGCATCGTCATTGGGCAGACCAGCATCGTAGGCCGTTAGAGTTCTCTGTTGGGGACCACGTATTCTTGCGGATCTCACCTACTCGTGGGGTTATTAGATTTGGCGTTCGCGGGAAATTGAGTCCGCGGTACGTGGGCCCATTTGTTATCCTTGATCGGGTAGGCGATGTTGCTTATCGTTTATCCCTCCCACCTTCGTTACGAGAGGTGCATGACGTATTTCATGTATCTCAATTACGTAGGTATGTATCGGACCCAAGCCATGTCCTCGATTATTCTGAGCTGGTTGTTGGTACCAACCTCTCTTACGAGGAACAACCTGTGTCCATTTTGGACCGAAGAGAGAAGATACTTAAGAACCGAACAATTAGTCTTGTCCGTGTTGCTTGGGGTCATCACTCCTTGGGAGAGTCAACGTGGGAACGTGAGGATGATATCCGATCACGGTACCCACACCTGTTTGACTCGTAAGGTATATCTCTTTCTGTATACCTTGATTGTCCTGATTCTTCATGCTTATCACCTTATGGGTAGAGCTACTTGATATCGTAGAATGATGAATTTACATATATAGTACTTGCTTTCGATATGGTAAAAATGATTGCTTGCTCACTAGAATTGCTTGTATTAGTTTAGCTCTGATATTTCTATCCTGCTTGGATTTGAAATTCCGAGGACGGAATTTTTCTAAGGTGGGTAGAGATGTCACTCCCCGTTCCCAGAATGCGTATTTTTATACATGTACAACTCGTATATATTTATTTAGTATTTATCATGTATTATCCTGTATTTAAATAATTTCATGTTAATTAATTATCTGCTCTTTAATTTTTATGTTAATTAATTATCTGCTCTTTAATTTTCATGTTAATTAATTATCTGCAATTTTATTTCCTGTAATTTTATTTTTGCATTTTATTTTCTGCTGTTATTTTCTGCTTTAGTCTTGCTTTGTGGTCCGGGTTCATGGGTTGGTTCTTCTCGGGTTCATGGTTGATCCGAATGAACCCGACCCAATAAACCCCCACCTACCACCCCTTCCATATTTAAAGCCCCCATCCCCTTCTCTCTCCTCATAACTTTCCTTCACCATTACTTCTTCTTCTTCCTCATCACTTCTCCACCGACCAGCAGTAGCAGTAGGCAAGTACATCTTGCTTCTTGCTTCCACTTGGAGAACCATTTTTATGGTTCATTTGTCTTCCTCTCATGATCCTGAGAGAGTTTACTACTTAGCATTTTTGATTTCTATGGCTTGTTTCTCCTAGATCTGAGTTGTTGTATTCGGTTGTCCATGGGTTTTTGATCTCCCAACTTGGCGTGCTTTCGGAGATAGATAGTTCATGTGGTAGAACTGCTCGTCAGTCACGCACACGTCTTTACGTGTCTGCGTGAATTTTTAGTCACGCACACGTCTTTACGTGTCTGCGTGAATTTTCAGTCACGCACATGTCTTTACGTGTCTGCGTAAATTTTCAGTCACGCACACGTTCTTACATGAGTGCGTGAATTTTTAGTCACGCACACGTTCTTACGTGTCTGCGTGAATTTTGAGTCACGCTCACGTTCTTACATGCACGCGTGAATTTTAGTCACGCTCATGTCTTTACGTGCGTGCGTGAGTTTCTTATCACGCTCACTCTGTGCGTGCGTGAATTTTTTTATCACGCCCAAGCTGTGCGTGCGTGAATTTCTTACCACTTTTCCACGCTCACTTTTCACGCTCACGTTATGAGTGCGTGAATTATCCTTCACGATCACGCTGTGCGTACCAACGTGAACCACTTTTCACGCTCACGCTGTTTACACGCTCACTCCTTCACGCTAGACTTGGCGTACCTTTTTACGCGTACGATTCCTTTGTGACTTGTTGGCTTTAGCATAGGCTTGTTAGCGTGACTTTCTGACCTGGGTGTTTCTATTTGTTCTCTAATTTATTTATTTAATGGTAGCATGATAGTTTTTCTATTATATCTTTACGCCTTTTGCATGAACTCGATAATCTTAGCATGTTAATATTGTTAATACATATGGTTGTGTAGAATGTGCCCTGTATCTTGATTGGTTTATGGATGCCCAGTAAGACTGGAACTTGACCTTGAGAGTTGTAGACTCGATCCCATTTAATTGCTAAATGACTTTCATGCCTTGTCACCATTGATGACGATGGTTATCTTGACTAAAATTGATCGTGCGTTCCTAGTTGGAACTAAGAGACTGGCTAGTCGTCTTATTGAATTGAATGAATGAGACACGTTCATGTAATGAACTATTGTAATCGACTGGCTGATCCCGAATATTGACGTACAGGCACATGCAGGCTTCAATCTATTTATTTATTTATTTTTTTTACAAAAAGTAGCATGTGTACTTTATGGTCAAGACATGATTACTCCGTGGTTAGAATTGATTGTTGCATTACGCTATGTAAGACCTACAACCTAGCCGCACGGGTATCGTTGTAGAGTTACGCATATCGTACCCCGTACGAAAGTACTCATTTGAATGACCATGATCCACGGCATGGGATTTCACTCAACGTAGAGACGATTAAGTTAAATAAAATAATGATTGCATGGAGAGAATGGATCCCCGAGTTCTTACATGGCAGCCCCCTTGGGACTAGTAGTACCCGACGGGCCGGCTGGTTCCCACAGATACTGTAAACCTGCCACACGGGCAGGGAACGGTATCTGCTTATATTATTATTGTATATTGTATATTGATGACGGGCGTCCCGCTGGAACTCGTCTAATTCATGAATGGCACAATTGATTGACTGGATAGACTAGCCTTGCTCGCACATAGTAAGAACTGAGGAATCTTTATTGCATAATTCCAGGATAACTTGGGACTCACAATAGCAAGCCGTAGGAGTTGATTGGCCATTCAAGATGATTTGTTTGTGTACTGTACCTACTCTGTTGCCTAGCTGAGATGATCAGAATGTCAGGACATGACGGGCCAACTTCTGTCCTTGTTTGGTTGGGAGGTTGGTTCGAGGTGTCGTGATGTTATGTGAATCCTAGTGGAAAGCAGAGATCTATTATTATTATATTCTCTTACTTATTGGTTTAGTCCTTCATATCGTTCTTCCTTGTGGTACTTGCTATTAGAGGTCTAACCTCTCTGGTTTTGTATGGCCAGATTTAGAGCCGGTTCCCGAGGACTCAGCTTACTTCCACCTCCAAGATGGTCAATACTAGGGGAATGATCGCAGGAGGACTCGAGTGGGTCCCTTACTTCACCGCTCGTTTTGCTATTTACTTTATACTTAGCCGTTTGGCACCGACATGTTAGTCGGATTGTCTTGTACCTACTTTTACATAATTATAATTAAGTCAGACTACAGCTGATAACAATTGTGCATACTTGCTATATCATCTGGCTATGTTTTGTAAAGCCAGATCTCAAGAACATTTTAATTCAAGCGTTTGGGATGCCATACTGCTTTATCTTACATGTTCTCTATTTTTGCTTCTTGTTTGAATGATTGAGACAATAGATGTGAAGTGACCATAGAAAGACTTTTATGTAGTATGCACCCCCTCGTCTGGTTAGACAGCATTGATCGTATTATACGGTATTCATCCTACCCGTAATACGTAGCTGGCTGAGTCATTCCCCCGCTCTCCAGTATTCTGGTTCTGGGGCGTGACAAAAACCCTCTCTCAAGAATCCTAAGTCTTCCAAGATCATCAATGGCACCGAAGAAGAACCCGTCATCACAAGCTAGGTATGTTTCCTAATTATTGTATAATTTATTTTACATTTCAAAGTACATTTCGATTCTTTGAGAAATCTCTTAAATGTCATTATAAATTAGGTTAGAATAATTCAAAGTACATTTTGAAATCGAAAATATCATATTTTATCGTTTAAACGCAACCTAACTGTTCGTCTGGTCGTCGTCCCTAAGGACTGCAGACGACAGGGCAGTCCTACTGTCAAAGTGGACTGCCAAGCAGTCGGCAGTCCTGTTATAAAATAGGACTGCAGGCACACTTGCAGTCATGTTATAAAACAGGACTGCCATCTCTCTGGCAGTCCTGATAGAATGATGGACTGCCAGGAGCATGGCAGTCCTAAAGGTCAACTTCACAATTTGTTTTACATCTTTTATTTAATACTAACCCTATGTTGTCCTATAGTCCTGTGGCCGCTCCCAAAAGAAAGCGACCCTCCCCCCCCCACCGCATCCTTGCGTAGGGAACGTAGTGAGCGGCCTCGTCCTCTTGAGAGACCAATCAGAATTTCAGAACCGCAGCGACAAGGGGAACAACTACACCCCCATTCTCGTTCGAAGCAACGAGGTCCTCCTAGTCCTCCGTCTTCTTCCGATGACGATGATGTACCTATCAGCCAAATTCTAGGACGAGGTGGTTCTGGTGCCGGTCCTTCTAAGGATCCTGTCCGTACGTCCGGTGCCGGTCCTTCTGAGGATCCTGTTCGTTCGGCCGATGTCGATCCTTCTGAGGAGGAGGAGGATGTCCGTCCCCCGGGTTGCTCAATGTTGTTGTCGTTCGACAACCACATTGCTTATGATATATGGAAGAATCCGGTATGTATATTATGTTTGTAAGTTTCCGTTTTTATATATATATGTTTGTAAGTTTCCGTTCATAATCGTATTTTTATTATCTTGTACGACATACAGGAGAGCTCTCGTATTCTTAGGGCTGTGAGTCACGGGCGGAAGTGTGTTGCTTGGTCTCTTAACCATTTACCCGAGGACGTCCAGAACAAAATATTTCCTACTGGTCTACAAAATTTGGCTAGATATGCCAACAAGACGCAGGACAGTGCTCTCATATCGGCCTTTGTGGAGAGATGGCATCCGGAGACCAACACATTTCATCTCCCAGCTGGGGAGATGACCATTACCCTGGATGACGTCTATCAGATACTGGAGTTGCCGGTGGAGGGCCGCGCCATGACAAATGAATCTTTATGTACTGAGAAGGATCTCGAGTGGTATGATCGTATAGTTGATTTTGTAGAAGCGAACCTTAGGGTGGAGGCAACTACCTTTACAACCCTGCCGGGCTTCAAGAAGTCGTACAACATTCCTTTGTCATGGTTACTGACTACTCATTTATAAATTGCATAGGCATGGATATACGAGCACTTCCCGATGCTCAGGAGGGGTGAGCTGAACCCACGCTATGAGGAGCACCTTCCTAGAGTGTGTCAATGGAAGCCAACTCAGCTAGAAACTAAAAATCATGAAACGCTGGTTTCCATTCGTGATGCTCTAAAAAATTTGGTGCCAGAAGAGGTTAGTTGATAGCGCGTAGATAGCATAGACTATTTATGGTATGTTTATTTGTTGACTATTTTCTTTTAACTTTTGTCCTACATATAGTTTGGCACCCATACCGGGATCTCCGGCAACAAAATCGCCATCTGCAACCAGTATCTCTATTTCATGGTATGATCACATGCTATGATATTACGGAGCCTTACATGCCTGATAGAGTAATGCGTCAGTTTGGCCTCGTACAAACCGTGTCGCAGCGCACATTAAGGTTATTGGAGCCTCCGTGTGGGACCCAACCTTTGAACTACAAGCCGCCCTATTTCGACTGGGTGACCGACTGCTACTCCGAGTGGCAATGACATTTGCTGAGGGAAGAACTTCGACAACCGGTGCAGGAGATGCACGACTGCAGCGACGACTACATGCCGTACTACTTGGCAGTCGGACATCCTAGGTTGTCAAACCCTAGAAATCCAGGGCCCATTGCCGTTGGAGCTCTAGGACCACTGCCTTCAAAAAATATCCTGTATGCTTCATTGGTTAAGATGGTAAGTTTATAAATTATAGTTTGTAACTAATTTCAAAGTGAACTCTCTTCATTGACGTTTTGTTATAATTGACAGGCTACTCGGGTGAAGGCTTTGGCGAAATCCATCCGATCGGGCTGCCAGAACGATGAATGTCATGACCCGATCCCAACTAATTGGGTCGAACCGGATCATGCCCAGCCTGCACCGTTGTTGAGACGGCGGCAGTAAGCTGTTCAGTAGCAGGTAACCATACAACAACACTATATTTGTCACAACTCAAAATTCGGAAATTTAAAACTTTATTAAACTTTTACAATGGAATGAAAGATACAACTTAAACCATTTTCTACATACATCAAGAAGAAAAGAAAACTCTAGGCAAACAGCTCATCGGTCTCGAAATCCTTGTCTTGGAATCGCGGAACAAAGCTTCATCAGTGATACCTAAAATGTTGGTTCTCCAGTCAGGAGGGAGCAAAGTATAATTCATGCTAATTTTAAACAGTTAAAATAAATAATAGAATTATGCACTTTTAAACAATTTAGAAATGACCAGTTTTTAGCAGTAAAACAGTGTGTTTTGAATAGGCAATGAATATGACCGGCTTGGGTTGTACAGTTGTATCATATGGATACGATATGGCTTATCTCCGTGTGTATGAGGGGTAAGCTAACACAGTCAGTATACAGTTTTGGATGTGGTCATACTCATTACACTACTCCCCCAGTCCCCAATCAGTACAGTAGTTGCAGTCAGTACTCTCCGAGAGAGTTTCGTGTTTGCATCGTGGTTTAAACTTGCAGTAAAACGATTATTAAAATAACTGTAAAACCAACACAAACTATACTTGCCTTAGGAAAATGACTGGAGAGATGAGTTGGTACCGAGGAGGAACGTCAGGCATGTCTTCGAGTTCCTACAGTTGAGAACTTGACTTAGATCCGCTATATAACCAAGCTAAGTGTGCTAGTTGCAATCTCTAGTAACAAGTCCTAGTCAGGTTTTAAGTTGTTATTAAGCTACATCTAACGTTTACGTCGCAAGCTATGTGCGTTGATTAACCGGTTAATTTGATTATTTGGGAAATAATAACAAGAACAAATTATCTTTGGAAAACTTTGTGCTTTTGTAATATATCTATAAAAATAGTTTCTTCCAGTGACAAATCATGAACTAGTTATCTTACTAATATTTTATCTATTTATTTTACTTGGAAGTTCTTAATTAATTATCTACGAGAAATGATTACGTTCTAACCACGGTTACACGTCCAATCCAAAACCAGCCAAAAGAGATCAACATCAACCACCCAGAAAAGAAAGAAAAAACCTACACTTTGCAATACAGGGCACACATAATCATCCTAGAGTTATGGGCTTATGCCCTTTACAATTCTTTTACATAAATAAGAGGGAAATGTTTCGTTCCTAATTAAAATGTGCAGTAAATAATTATCTATAATAAATAACTTAAACATTAAATCAAAAGTTTGGAGTCTCAGACTCGGTCCATCGTCACATCTAGCTAATACCTCAACGCCCGGTCGGACCGGTGCGTTTGCATTTCGCTAGGGCCCACAGACCGGTACGGTCGTCGCCCGAAAAATCAGTTTTAAATTCATTTTCCGAAAACCAATTTGAAATCCAAATAGATAAAGTTTTGTAAAAATTTGGGCAACATTTCCTCTATTCCGGGACAACCCAAAACTGGAAAATGCGCCAACAAAATCCTGCAATTGTCCCAACCAAAGAATAACCCATTTATACCGAAAATATAACCACAGAAATTATTTTCCAACCAACAGAACCTTTCCGAAATACTCGGGAATTCCGTAATCAAACCAACATCATAAAATCTCCGCAAACCACATCACAAAAATGCTAACGTAGCTAACCGAACTACAGCGTAGCTAAACCGAATTTCCGAAGGGAAACCGGGGACCGTTATCATCATCGACTACCAATGAAATGCAACGGGCAGAGAATTTATACCTCGGGATGCTCGGCTAGAGCTCTCAGATGATATAATAGAAAGAAAAATAATAATCCAGCAGCGACGTTGACGACGAACGCCGGAATTCCAAAGCTAGGGCACGCTGGCCAGAAAAGGGACGCTGCGAAGAGCAGCGCTGTCGGCGGACAGCGACGCTGTCGGCAGCGTAAAGGGGAACAATCGCCGGAGAGCCGACGGGAAGGGGCGCACGGGGGTGCGCCGGAGCAGGACCGCACGGGGCGGGCGGATCTGGACAGCGGGCGGGGTTCCGTCGTGGTCGGCCGCTCGGGGAAGGGCGCGATCGGCCCGCTGGGAGTCGACGGGTGGCGCGGGAATGGGGGCGCTCGGCGCTGGCTCCGCCGGAGCGCACACGGGGCTCGCCGCGAGGGCGCGGGCTAGGGTGGCCGTGCACGGGGAGATCATCGGAGAGTGGCACCGGAGGGGCAAAGGGGCGCCGGAGGTGGGCTTCACCGGAGAGCGGTCGGCCCGCGGGAGGGGCGCGGACGGCCGGAGTTGGCCGAGGAGAGGGAGCCGCGCGCCGGATCTAGGGCTTGGGAAGGGTTAGGTGAGAGTCTCTCCAGAGGAGTTTTGAAGAGAAAGGGGGTTCTGTGGGAAAGTAGTTGGGATGAAGAGATGGAAAGAGAACAGAGAGTACGGGAAAGAGAGAGAGCTAAGTATTTCCTTTCTCTGTGAGTGGGGTGTGTGGGAAGAAGGAGAGGGAGATGAGAGTTAAAAGAGAGTTGCTCCTCTGGAATGAGTTCGTGAAGAGAGGAGTGGGGGTGAGGTTGAGTATTAAAGGGGAAAGTGGGAAAAGTGTGTGGTCCAGAGAAGTTGATGGAATGGGGAGTTATAAGAGGGGGAGTGGGAGAGTTTGTGAGTGAACGTGAGTGGGGGGAGTTGATGAGTTGGGAGTTATAAGGAGATGGGAATTAAGTTGGGGAGTTACGAAAATAAGGGGGTTTTGCCAATTCGTGTGTGTGAGTGAGTAGATGCTGGTCCTACGGGACCAGCTGACTAATTATTTATTATTATTTTTTTTTGTTAGAACCAATCATAAATTAGAAAGGAAAGGAAAGGAGATTGGGTTCAGGCTCAGGCCTGGGTCTAGGTTCGGACTCGGGTCTCGGTCCGAAAATCAAAAGTCCATGTTATATTTATTTTCGAAATCCTTTTCCATCCAAAAATATTTAATAGTAATATTTAAAAATAATAATTTTTTTTTGAAAATGCTAATTAATAACACAAAAATTCTATTTAAATAAAAAACTACAAAATAATGGGTTTCACAATCTTCCCTCCTTAGAGAATTTCGTCCTCGAAATTAAAGGCAGGGTAGGAGAATCAAACAGGTACGGGTACTGCGCCCGTAACTCAGGTCCAACAATAAGAATTTCCAAGACAGCCGTGGATGAGACGGTTTAGGGACAAGTTTCTTTTTATGATATCATCCACGCAGAAAAATACAAAAGCGAACCAAAGTACACGAAGTTGATCAGACCATCATGCACTGGTCCTGATTAGACAATATATTAGTGGGTGCACCCAATAAAATACCATCATGATCAAGCTTGATAAAGAGATAGTTTGCAAAACTAGGCTGACTTAGCAGCATCAGTCAAGTTTAGAACGAAAAGATAAGTAGTAGGAGTTTAAGTGATTGCTCAAATTCTGATCTTCTTCTCACCTCTGACTACGCTTGCAACTGGTTTCTCTGGCACTGAAAGGTTGAGTCCAATCTTCAGCTCTGAATTATCCAAAATGTGACTCGGATCCGAAATGTAGCGTCTGAGCTGTGATACGTAGAAGACATTGCACACTCTCAAGATTAGCTGGTAGAGCTAACCGGTATGCTACTTCTAACTCGTCTTAAAACTTCAAATAGCCTGATGTACCTGGCTCAACTTTCCTGCTCTGCTAACACTGATCGTTCCTCTGGTAGGAGAAAATCTTTACAAAAGGCGCTATCTCCTTATTCAAACTCCACTGATTGACGATGCTAAGGAAACTCTACCAATTTTAAATGATCTTCTCCATGACCCTCCAATTTCCAAAACACAAGATCTAACATATCTTCAGGAGTCTGGATTATCTTCTTTGATTGTCCGCCGGTTTGTACTCCATAAATCCGGTAGGGGTGCCTCTCGTACAATGCTGCCAACTTCTCGGTGAATAAACTAACCTTGAAGGGAATAAAGTGTGCTGACTTAGTCAGTCGGTCCACTATAATCCAATTGGTGCCCTTCCCTCCTTGGGAACAAGGGAATCCTTACTCAAAGTTCATTGTTATATGCTTCTACTTCCACTCCGAATTGTCCAGCGGCTGCAACAAACTTGTTGTTCTCTTGCTAAATTCCTCAGATTGACAAATTCACATCTAATCCCATACCTGGAATTGTCCTGCTTCATTCCATAGCACCAATCAATAGAGGCATATTCCGATACATCTTATTAGCTCCTGAATATATGGAATACTGCGACTGGTGCATTTCTTTCATCAACTCGTTCTTCCGTTTGTCAGCCGATACGCAAAGTCTCGTACCATTCTTCAGAGTTCTACTGCTGATCAATTTAGAAACCCTCAAGTGTTCCTGCCAACACTTGATCTCTAAGCCTGCAAAGTGCCTCGTTTTGAAACTACGTCCTCTTGATTTTTTCCATCGGCCTCGAACTTCATCAATACTGAATCAGCATCCAGTTTCGTCCTTCTATCTCCAGGTAGTATAACCTCCAGTCCAAACTTCTCGACGTCTTCTAGTAGGTGCCACTCCTTGGTTAAAAACATCGCCTCTGGGTATCGACTAAGTGTATCAGCGATCACATTAGTCTTACCTGAATGGTACTGCAGGTTGATGTCGAAATCCTTCATCTGCTTCAGCCATCTTCTTAGTCTAACATTCAGCTCTTTCTGAGTGGAGACATATTTCAGACTTTTGTAGTCCGTAAATACTTCCACTTTCTTTCCATAGAGGTAGTGCTTCCATAACTTCAAAACAAAGATAATTGCAGCAAATTCCAAATTAGGTGTGGGATAATTCTTCTCATGAGTCTGTAGTTGCCTAGATGTGTAAGCAATTACTTTCCCATGTTGTTGAAGAACGCAACCCAGTCCTTTTCCAGAGGCATTACTGTAAATTGAGAAACCACCGGTTCCTGCGGGTAGCGCAAGGATTGGTGTAGTGGTAAGACTCTTCTTCAGCTCCTCAAATGATGCCTGACAAACTTCCGTCCAGATGAACTCTTCATTCTTTCAAGTGAGCGTCGTCATCGGCTCAGCAATCTTGGCAAAATTTTTCACAACTTCCGGTAGTAGCCAGCCAAGTCCAAGAGCTTCCGAATTGAACTTGGGATATACCACTTTTCAACAGCAGCTATCTTTCATCGAAATTTCTTCTCTTGACAACATGGCCAAAAATCCACCTTGTCAAAGAAAATCCACGTTCAGATAACTTACCATAAAGCTTCTTTTTCCTCAAAGTTTCTAAAACTTCCTCAGGTGTTCTTCATGCTCTTCTTCAGTCTTCAAATATATCAGAATGTTATCGATGGAGAAGATAAACTGATTCAAATACTCATGAAAATCTCTGTTCATGAGATTCATGAACACAGCAGGAGCATTTGTCAGTCTAACGTCCTGACCAAAGAAAACTTTCCATACTTGGTGTTTGAACGCCGTCTTGGAAATGTCCTCTTTCCTGGCTTTGATTTGATGGTAGTCAAATCTTAAATCAAACTTCGAAACACCCTAACTCCACACAACCAGATCAAATAGATCCTCGATCCGGGCAGAAAGTACTTGTTTTTTAGTGTCTGGTAATCGATACACATCCGTTGTTCCATCCTTCTTGGGCATAAACAAGATAGGTGTTCCCTAAGGTGAAATTCTACCCCGAATAAATCCTAGAGCCTTCATTGATCTGGTCCTTCATCTTCTATGAACCCCGAGTCTGCATCATGCCTTATTGTAGGAGGCAAGGTCTGCTGGATAGGAAGAGAGTCCCTAGGTTGTGGCCTAACAGGTGTTGCTGGGATAGGTATTCTGGTATGATGGAAAGATAAGGGGTAATCCTTTACCCGATGTTCAGCAGATCCACATGCCAAACATTGTCCCAATCTCTTGCGACAACTAACGGCCTGATGACCATGCCTCTTGCAGTAGTCACAAGCCAATAACTTCCTACGACAAGACTGCCGGAAAGTAGAGTACTTGATGGGACCCAAATATCTTCTAGATTCAGGGGTATCCCTCCTAGGACGAGGTTCTGCTCCAACTTGGTTTAAGATAGTTAAGGCTACATCATTGACGTTCTTCATGTCTTCTCTCGTGATATTCATCTGTTCCTGTTGGGCTTCATCTTGAGCTTTCTGGAACTCCAGGATTTCTTGAAATGGGACAACCATTTGGAAGGCGTTTGCTGGTACTGGTGGAGCAACAGGAATGGGTACTCCACCAAGGAAATGCAAGTTTGAGAAGAGGTAGGAATCGCCAGTGTAATGAAAATTTCACTGGATACATTATGGGGACGGTCAATCAGCCGCGAGGGAAAAGACCCTGGACTTGGTTGAGGAGATGGGGTATGATCCGGAGATGACACCTCATCGCCAGCAGGATTGGTCTTGTCAATGGTCATTCTATGGAAGGTTTAGGATGCACACATAAGCAAGGTATCCTACCAGTCTATAATCAAACAAAAATATTTATTTATAATATATTTCGGTCCTATGTTGTGACAAATTGATGTTCTAGTGTTCTAATTGTTTCTAAATATGTTTTCCTAAGTTGTTGTTCAGATTGACCTGCATGGGCCACCACTAAAAACATGTCACGACCCGATCCCAACTAATTGGGTCGAACCGGATCATGCCCAGCCTGCACCGTTGTTGAGACGGCGGCAGTAAGCTGTTCAGTAGCAGGTAACCATACAACAACACTATATTTGTCACAACTCAAAATTCGGAAATTTAAAACTTTATTAAACTTTTACAATGGAATGAAAGATACAACTTAAACCATTTTCTACATACATCAAGAAGAAAAGAAAACTCTAGGCAAACAGCTCATCAGTCTCGAAATCCTCGTCTTGGGATCGCGGAACAAAGCTTCATCAGTGATACCTAAAATGTTGGTTCTCCAGTCAGGAGGGAGCAAAGTATAATTCATGCTAATTTTAAACAGTTAAAATAAATAATAGAATTATGCACTTTTAAACAATTTAGAAATGACCAGTTTTCAGCAGTAAAACAGTGTGTTTTGAATAGGCAATGAATATGACCGGCTTGGGTTGTACAGTTGTATCATATGGATACGATATGGCTTATCCCCGTGTGTATGAGGGGTAAGCTAACACAGTCAGTATACAGTTTTGGATGTGGTCATACTCATGACACTACTCCCCCAGTCCCCAATCAGTACAGTAGTTGCAGTCAGTACTCTCCGAGAGAGTTTCGTGTTTGTATCGTGGTTTAAACTTGCAGTAAAATGATTATTAAAATAACTGTAAAACCAACACAAACTATACTTGCCTTAGGAAAATGACTGGAGAGATGAGTTGGTACCAAGGAGGAACGTCAGGTATGTCTTCGAATTCCTACAGTTGAGAACTCGACTTAGATCCGCTAAGGTATGTCTTCGAATTCCTACAGTTGAGAACTCGACTTAGATCCGCTATATAACCAAGCTAAGTGTGCTAGTTGCAATCTCTAGTAACAAGTCCTAGTCAGGTTTTAAGTTGTTATTAAGCTACAGCTAACGTTTACGTCGCAAGCTATGTGCGTTAATTAACCGGTTAATTTGATTATTTAGGAAATAATAACAAGAACAAATTATCTTTGGAAAACTTTGTGCTTTTGTAATATATCTATAAAAATAGTTTCTTCCAGTGACAAATCATGAACTAGTTATCTTACTAATATTTTATCTATTTATTTTACTTGGAAGTTCTTAATTAATTATCTACGAGAAATGATTACGTTCTAACCACGGTTACACGTCCAATCTAAAACCACCCAAAAGAGATCAACATCAACCACCCAGAAAAGAAAGAAAAAAACCTACACTTTGCAATACAGGGCACAGCTAATCATCCTAGAGTTATGGGCTTATGCCCTTTACAATTCTTTTACATAAATAAGAGGGAAATGTTTCGTTCCTAATTAAAATGTGCAGTAAATAATTATCTATAATAAATAACTTAAACATTAAATAAAATAATTTAAATCAAAAGTTTGGAGTCTCAGACTCGGTCCATCGTCACATCTAGCTAATACCTCAACGCCCGGTCGGACCGGTGCGTTTGCATTTCGCTAGGGCCCACAGACCGGTACGGTCATCGCCCGAAAAATCAGTTTTAAATTCATTTTCCGAAAACCAATTTGAAATCCAAATAGATAAAGTTTTGTAAAAATTTGGGCAGCATTCCCTCTATTCCGGGACAACCCAAAACTGGAAAATGCGCCAACAAAATCCTGCAATTGTCCCAACCAAAGAATAACCCATTTATACCGAAAATATAACCACAGAAATTATTTTCCAACCAACAGAACCTTCCCGAAATACTCGGGAATTCCGTAATCAAACCAACATCATAAAATCTCCGCAAACCACATCACAAAAATGCTAACGTAGCTAACCGAACTACAGCGTAGCTAAACCGGATTTCCGAAGGGAAACCGGGGACCGTTATCATCATCGACTACCAATGAAATGCAACGGGCAGAGAATTTATACCTCGGGATGCTCGGCTAGAGCTCTCAGATGATATAATAGAAAGAAAAATAATAATCCAGCAGCGACGTTGACGACGAACGCCGGAATTCCAAAGCTAGGGCACGCTGGCCAGAAAAGGGACGCTGCGAAGAGCAGCGCTGTCGGCGGACAGCGACGCTGTTGGCAGCGTAAAGGGGAACAGTCGCCGGAGAGCCGACGGGAAGGGGTGCACGGGGGTGCGCCGGTGCAGGGTCGCACGGGGCGGGCGGATCTGGACAGCGGGCGGGGTTCCGCCATGGTCGGCCGCTCGGGGAAGGGCGCGGTCGGCCCGCTGGGAGTCGACGGGTGGCGCGGGAATGGGGGCGCTCGGCGCTGGCTCCGCCGGAGCGCACGCGGGGCTCGCCGCGAGGGCACGGGCTAGGGTGGCCGTGCACGGGGAGATCGCCGGAGAGTGGCGCCGGAGGGGCAAAGGGGCGCCGGAGGTGGGCTTCACCGGAGAGCAGTCGGCCCGCGGGAGGGGCGCAGACGGCCGGAGTTGGCCGAGGAGAGGGAGCCGCGCGCCGGATCTAGGGCTTGGGAAGGGTTAGGTGAGAGTCTCTCCAGAGGAGTTTTGAAGAGAAAGGAGGTTCTGTGGGAAAGTAGTTGGGATGAAGAGATGGGAAGAGAACAGAGAGTACGGGAAAGAGAGAGAGCTAAGTATTTCCTTTCTCTGTGAGTGGGGTGTGTAGGAAGAAGGAGAGGGAGATGAGAGTTAAAAGAGAGTTGCTCCTCTGAAATGAGTTCGTGAAGAGAGGAGTGGGGGTGAGGTTGAGTATTAAAGGGGAAAGTGGGAAAAGTGTATGGTCCAGAGGAGTTGATGGAATGGGGAGTTATAAGAGGGGGAGTGGGAGAGTTTGTGAGTGAACGTGAGTGGGGGGAGTTGATGAGTTGGGAGTTATAAGGAGATGGGAATTAAGTTGGGGAGTTACGAAAATGAGGGGGTTTTGCCAATTCGTGTGTGTGAGTGAGTAGATGCTGGTCCTACGGGACCAGCTGACTAATTATTTATTATTATTTTTTTTATTAGAACCAATCAGAAATTAGAAAGGAAAGGAAAGGAGATTGGGTTCAGGCTCAGGCCTGGGTCTGGGTTCGGACTCGGGTCTGGGTCCGAAAATCAAAAGTCCATGTTATATTTATTTTCGAAATTCTTTTCCATCCAAAAATATTTAATAGTAATATTTAAAAATAATATTTTTTTTGAAAATGCTAATTAATAACACAAAAATTCTATTTAAATAAAAAACTACAAAATAATGGGTTTCACAATGAATGTGTTAATATCGCGAACCAGTTGGAGCATATCGACGACACTGTCGATTTTCCTTTCATGCAAAATCGGGAGGCGCGTACGAAGGCCCGGCATGATCACTGATTTGATTTTGATGTTTTACTTGTATTTTGGAAATTGTAATGTTTAACTTGTTGGATATTGTGATGTTTAACTCTATTATTTTGGAAGTTGTCATGACTATGGAATTGAGGAAATTGTAATATTTAACTTGTTGGATATTGTGATGTTTAAGATGTTTAATTGTTATGTACATTCATAACTGTGATATTGTGATGTTTAACTCTCTTTTAATTCTACATACATTTATATTGATTATGAAAACTCACACACAGTGAGTTTTCACTAGGACTGCCAGAGCACTGGCAGTCCTAATTCACATTAGGACTGCCAGTGCTCTGGCAGTCCTGATGAAAACTTACTGTGTGTGAGTTCAAAGTCACACACAATGAGTTTTCACTAGGACTGCCAGAGCACTGGCAGTCCTAATGTGAGTGAGGACTGCCAGTGCTCTGGCAGTCCTAATGAAAACTCACTGTGTGAGTTTAAACTCACACACAGTGAGTTTTCACTAGGACTGCCAGAGCACTGGCAGTCCTCACTCACATTAGGACTACCAGTGCTCTGGCAGTCCTGATGAAAACTCACTGTGTGTGAGTTTGAACTCACACACAGTGAGTTCAAACTAGGACTGCCAGACCACTGGCAGTCCTAATGTGAATGAGGACTGCCAGTGCTCTGGCAGTCCTGATGAAAACTCACTGTGTGTGAGTTTGAACTCTCACACAGTGAGTTTTGCTCAGGACTGCCAGACCACTGGCAGTCCTAATGTGAATGAGGACTGCCAGTGCTCTGGCAGTCCTGATGAAACTCACTGTGTGTGAGTTTGAACTCTCACATAGTGAGTTTTGCTCAGGACTGCCAGACCACTGGCAGTCCTAATGTGAATGAGGACTGCCAGTGCTCTGGCAGTCCTGATGAAAACTCACTGTGTGTGAGTTTGAACTCACACACAGTGAGTTTTGCTCAGGACTGCCAGACCATTGGCAGTCCTAATTCACATTAGGACTGCCATTTGTCTGGCAGTCCTAAGCCAAACTCACTGTGTGTGAGTTTTGAACTCACACACAGTGAGTTTTCATCTGTTTTCACACAAGCGTTTCACATATATTTGACACGAGTAGGATATTTTACACAAGTATGATATTTTACACAAGTAGGATATTTCAATAGCAGACAGGAAAAAGTTAAAAACAAAAAACATATATTTGGCTTCACATTTCAAAATGATATACTTTAATGTTTACAAAATGGGTCATCCATATACAAAATGTTTACAAAATGGGTCATCCTCTGCCTTCAAAATGTGAAAATTTCATTCAGTCGATTTCGATGTCGTAGTGGCTAACCGGTAAGTCTCTTGGCTCCTCCATCTGCAACAGTCTCCTACAATGATTGATTTGCTGATCAAAAGGCCCGGTCCAGGACTTCGCTTATGCCGGTGCTAGTTTGTACCAAACTGTTGTAGGTGGAGGAATCGGAGAATGACCGATCATCCTTAGCATGACAAAGTGATCTTTGATTTGACCTATAGTACATAGATTAGTTTGTCTGTGCTCCGCCGGAGGAGCGCACATCGGGAAAAAAGTATTGCGAATCCCCGTCGAAAAAAGTACAACAGGGATCCGGTACCGATTAGCAAATAAATACAAGGCAGACGGGACGGACATGTAGTGGTCTGGCCCGGTAACACTGTCAGTACAAGGAATACTTGTCAACAAACTTGCAACTGTTTCTTCGCTTAGGATGCGGGAGTATAATGGAAGACGACTCTCTAATTCCTCGTACAGCTCCTGCCTCACTTGCCTCCATCCGTCTTTGTCAGAATAACCGAGATGTATTGCAAGCATATGAAATCCGCAATGGCCATCCCCCGGGACATCAACAATAGACCAGATGTAACTGCAAATCTCAGGATGAAAATTGTGGATATACAAACGCATCGTTTGACTTTCCACAGTATCTTCGTTTACAATATCTGTTTTCTCCTTTTTCCGGCGAATGACAAGCTTGCTCTTCCGTGCAGGCGGAGCTTGCTCTAAGCTTCGTTCAATATGCTCAAAGGATGATGGATCTCTCTTGGTTGACTCAAGCCTTCTCTTCTGTGAACTACTCATTCTTGTTTGAGGCCCGTCCTTAGGATTAGAAATAATGGACGGCTCGTGCATTCTTGTAGTCACCGGACATGCAAGTTCTTGGATTTTAACCTCAAGGCACTCCCGCTCTGCTCTTTCTGAGGCACACCACCGTGTGTGGAGAAGTTTCACTTGTGGCAAGGAGAAGAAATCACCGTGTGTCTTCACCACGGGCATTATAGACAACTGCCTCCAACGTTCATCGACAGCAAGAACTGGAATAGGAATGGACTGACGACGATATTCATTAATCTCATGGCCACAAGGAAGGCCGAGTGTATGTCGATGTACACACCCGCAAACCTGAGGATCAAAGCCGACAAACTTTGACCTATCAATCTCTTCAAATATGAAATCCAACGCCTTGTGAGAAATGACACACATTAAAGAATCCAAGAGGACTTCCTTTCTATGCTCATGCTTGACAATATTTAAGCCCATCTCAAATGATGCCTTGATTTCGTTCACCGTCCGATCTATTGATATATGTATCGCTTGCCAAACCGAAACAAAGTTGCCTTGGGATGACTTTAAATGCCTCTTTAATACTGAGTGTGCTCCTTCGACACGGTTGGTAGTTGTCGTACCGTAATGCTTCACCACATTCGTCTATGCTAAGACGAATTATTCTTTGTGCGGTTCAAGCCATGTCTCTTTGATATAAGAAATGCAAGCCGGCTCCCTCCCCTCCCACTTCTCCTTGAATAAGTACCATGCGGCGGCGTAACTGTCTATCGTGCTGGCTCGCCATACACAATTCCAGTCATGGTTGAATTCGTCAAAAACTTGCATGTCAAGTTTACCATCCACTTTCCCAAACTTTAACTTACATTGGGATTGTATATTACGATTTACATGAAATGTGCATAGCAATGTATCCGCTTGAGGAAACACAATCCGAATAGCATTCATTAGAGCATACTCTCTGTCGGTAACAAAAACCGAGGGCTCTCTCTGACCGGTGTAAAGGGTTTTCAGTTTCTCCAACGCCCATGTGTAGTCTTCAACTTTCTCACTCTTCATGAAGCAAAAAGCAACTGGAAATATTTTCCATGTAGAGGTGAAGCCGACAACATGAAAGAGAGGCATCTTGAACTTATTGGTCTTGTACGTACAATCAAGAACTAACACGTCGGCGAAAGACCGAGCCAAATGTGTGCAATCGGGATGAGCCCAAAAGAGTGAAATGACTTCATTGCTCTGGGGATGTCTTCTATGGTGCTCAACATAATGATTATCTCCAAACAACTTCATCACTTCTTGCATCGCCATTCTCGATTTCGACCGAATGGCGTTAGAAGAAGATAGGACGTTGTATATTGACTTCATTGTAGACTTGTTCTTCTCATCTTCATGTCGTATGACGGAATATATTTGTCTCGGTGCAACTCCGAAATTGGACAAGTCTTCCACTATCTTCTTCTCCGTAATGTTCAACCGTCCGACATACGGATGACCCAATAGTGTTTCGGCAATCTCGTGGTTGTGGATTCCATTCATGACTTGGACTGTCCACTTCGCTTCTTCATCCTTTCTAATATAGATTTTGAACGGACAACCACATTTTCTCGTTCCAACATTTCTCTTTGAAACTTTACTTTCGAAAACTTGTTCTTTCTTATGGCTTCTAAACACACCACCTCGTTCACATGAAACCACAGTAGTTTGTTGTCCCGGACAGTTTCGGGCCGATCTTGATATCACAAGAACTATGTTGTTTGCCCGTCCCACTTCTCGGCACCAATTTAGCGCACCTTCGTATGATTCAAAACACATATCGGTCCTGAATAAATGGCCTACATCGACGCCAATTGGAGCAGCTACCTCGATATCGGAAGATGATAAGTCCTACAATATAACTTAAAGTTAATAAAATAAAATAACACAACACAAAAAATGTCCTGCCAAAATAAAGGACTGCAGAAGGCAAAACAGTCCTTTCAATAATCAGGACTGCCAATTCACTGGCAGTCCTGTCAATGATCAGGACTGCCACATCTCTGGCAGTCCTGATTATTGAAAGGACTGCCACAGTTTGGGCAGTCCTATATGTAGAGGTGGACTGCCCGCGTATTGGCAGTCCTGTACCTAACAGTCCCGAATTACACCCGACGTGAATGTTACAATTGGCTTACCAAGAGTGCATCCGAAGCAAGAATGTGTTCTTCGGACATATCGGGACGAGAGTCTGCTACATTCGATGACCCGGGTTCTTCCATGTTCATTTTTTCTAAATTAAACACATATAAATCATTATTTACATGTGAAATTATTGCGAGAGTCTACAAATATATTAATTAGATGACATACCCATTAACGGATGAATTCGATGACACTGTAACGAAAATTTGAAACCTAAATCTTCACAATGTCTTGGTTGGGAGACAATTTGGGTTAGGGTTTAGAAAACTATGACCTAGAAATTCTTCTTAGGGTTGGAGAAAAGAGTGGAGGAGAAGGAAAGAGTAGAGAGAGAAGGAAAATAAAATTAGGTTGGTATTTATATGAAAACTTGGACTAGCCCCAAGCAAAATTTTTTGATGGCAAACTTATAATTTTTTCCAAAATTTTTTGGAATAGCCCTAAGTAAATCTTGTGGTGCCCATAGAAATAGCCTAGAGAAAACCTTTGAGGACTGCAGAAATTGTGATGTCCCAAGTCCTAAGTTCCTAACAGCTACGAAAGACCCAATATAAGAGAGGCATCACCTCCCTCTCCCCCTTTTCTAATCGACCAAATTACCAAAACGAAAAAGAACTATCCCTATCCCTACAAATCCCCACGTCCATTCTAGCAAAATAGAACAACCCTCCGATTTCCTCTGCAAAACCCTAATCCTAAGCCTTTGCATTCCATGGACGAAGAAGCCCTAAACCTCCATCGCCGCCGCTCCCCCGTCCTGATTTAATTCTGTCGTCAGCGTTCGTTTCTCGCTCGGGCTGCTTCGGATTCGGGATGGAGGGACGGGATTCGTCGGGCGAGGACGGCCGGACGCCGCCGCCGCCGTCCACCGACGGGCTCGCCAGTGAGGCGGAGGCGCTGTTCCGGGGCAGGAGGTTCGCGGAGTGCGTCGAAGTGCTCAACCGGCTTCTGGCGCAGAAGGCCGGCGATCCGAAGGTGACTCCTTGATGTTCGTTTAAGTCCTAAATTTTTAGCGCTAGGGTTAGGTTTTATTGGAGCAGATGATGCTATTGGGTTTGTTTTTTAGACGAAAGATCGAATCCTGGATCTAGGTCGCTTAGAAACTTAATGCAAATTGTGGTGTTCTTGGGAGCATACCGCGAGTCTTTCATCACTGTTTAAAAAGTTGAGTTCTTTTATTGAAAGGTTGGAGCCTGGATATAAATCAGCTGAGCATATGGTAGAATATGATTCTTTGAATCTTTCTGCACAATTGTGATGTTCTTGTGAAGCACTGACACTTCGAAACTGACGTATCAGTTCTTTGTTCTGTTGGACACATCAAAGTAAATTCCTGTTCCCCTTTTGTATCCGTGTCGTGTCACATCTGGTGTTTATTTTGAGCGAAATTGTCAAGTTTCTTTTTTGAGTTCCTTTTTCTTCTTCTTGAAAGTTTGAACAAGATATAATTCTTTGAATCCAATTATGGGTACCACTACACAGACACTCCAAACCACACCACAGCACACCACACCACGACACACAAATAGGTTTTGTGTCCGTGCGTGAGACATTATTGGCCATTCAATATGGGTGGTGTTTATGGTTTAATTTCGTGCCATGAGAAGATCTCTGATGTGTCAGTGTTTAAGAAATTGTAGTACATTTGTATAGTTAATTATTATTGCTCTTATTGTTTCCGTTGATTGGATGTAATAGGGAAAAAGTGGTACATTTTTTTGAGGCAAAGGAGAGCGAACTGACCTTCAATTGTATGCCCGATATATTTCTCGACATCTAAAATTAGCCAAGAATGTTTAATTCTTATAAAGAGATATTTTGGAGTCTATTGATTAAGGGGAAGAGGAGAGACACATAGTGTCTTTTTTGTTCTTGAATTAAGTAAAAAGGAGAATTTTGGAGTTGGTGCTATTATGTGTTGGAATTCCAGACATAACCTATCTTTCTATCTTAATGTGGCTTGATGCTTACTGGTGGGGGTGTTTATACTAACGAACTTGGAGAGATGTGGAAGGGTGTTCCATATTATCTCTCTTCTAAACTCGCTTTCTTTCATTCACGAGATGATGTTATGTGGGCCATGTTATTGGGTATGGGTGCTAGTGTGTCTAATAATTTGTGGGGTTAAATGGCGTTGATGTTTCTTTCTTGCATGCAAAATGTGTTTCATTGTGGTCTCTTGGTTTCACGAACAAAAGAGGCAATATGAATTCAGTTTAAAAGAACGGAGAGGAAGAACCCACATCTCTTATGACATACATCCTGAAAACTTAGAAAAAGTAAGGTACTTCTAAAAATATATAACTATATTATTTCTTAATATCCACCCTCTTCTTGATAATTACAAGCATGGTTATATTCATCCTGCAATTCCCAATTGATATTCAAAATTCGAATTTTGTATGTCTTTCCCCTTTAGGACTGTATTAATGGTAACAATATTTCCTTTCTGCAACTTGTCTATATAACACTTAGAGATGAATGCAGTTCTCTATCAAATTTTATCTGATCTCTTCTAGAATCTTCGAGTCCAGGGAGCTTGGAGAACGCTTATTGGTTGGATGAGCTTATAATGACCAAGATGGAAGGACTACCAGCACTCTAACTCGCCTTTTAGGCTTTACGTCCTCTCTTCTTTATTTCTGTATTTGTTAGGAAATAGCACCATCACAGACAATTGGTATCACAGACATTTAGTGCCAGATTGACAACATTGGTAACACGTTGTCGATTCTTTTAGGAGCTTTCTTGTGCTCCATATCTGAACCCACTACGATGGGAGAAGGCTTTTATCATGCCAGTAAAACTGTCAATTCCTTTAGGAGCTTTCTTGTGTTCCATGTCTGACACCATTATGGTGGGAGAAGGCTTCTATGGTGCAGAAGCGGAAGGGGACAATGATGATGTTCACCAAGTGTTCCATCTGACCTCCCCTCTCACTCCGCATCTTCCGACACAGCCACACCATGGACATGAAAAGGACACAATGGAGATACAGGATGCAAACATTTTCAGGTAGTTACAATAACCTACGTTGCACGAATATGGACCTGGACGCCGGTAGGGACCCAATACAGATAAGGATACCATTTCCCCATGTCTGTGCAGCATAGCCCACACCTCATGTAAGGCATTTGCAAATCTGGATGAGTTTCAATAAATGGCTGGCATCTTCCAGACAGAATATCATTCAGAAGTGTCTTCCAAGATAAGGGTTCAAACATGGATATGCAGTTAATGCTTTCTATAAGTGTCTTTCACCCGACATTTCTGGACGTCTTTAACCTGAAAGTATTTTTCGTTGGACGAGATCTGGAACCACAACAAGTGCATATCTTTCGGTAGAAAAAAAGACAGCTGTATCTCAAGCCATCTCTTTGTCATTTATATATTCTGTTATACATATTGTTGAATATACGACAAGTATATATTGTTTGTTAGCTAACTCCTCAATTTCGAAGCCTTTCCTATATATATATATTCCATGTATTCTTGGAGAATGACGATTTCAACTAGGAATGTGCAATTTAAGTTATCCGTTGGATTGGGTTAACAAGATTCCTCTCCACCATTCACCTAGACTTGTACTGTACCTTCATGGCTTCATCTGCACACCCACCCTTCATCTGTCGATATGCAATGTCATATGGATGCCAGGGAAGCATCTTTTATTATCCTCTTAGGTTCTATTCTATATTCTTTCTTGCCATATCAAGGAATTCAATTTCGTAATTTGATCAAGGAAGAACTTTGTTTTGGATCTAATGCAACATAGATGCATCATGCATATTGATTGTTCTGACTATGTTCCGTTTCATTCACCAAACACTATTTACTATCTTATATAGCATATTTGACAATATAGTGTTTCTCATGTATGGTTGGAGTTAAATTATGGGTTAGGTTATTGTATAACATAATCAACCATGTCATTATAAACTAGTAATTTTGGAAATTTGAGGAATGTCTAAGCAAATAACAAGATTTACGGACCTAAGTCAAAATAAGAAAATATTTAAGGGACTTACATTCAAAAAATTCCTAGAATATTATTATATTCATTCACATTTATGTGTATTGAGGTCTAATCATGATTAGTTTTTAGCTTGACTTCTTTATCTATTTTGCTCCTTGCCTGATAACTCCTTTTCCGTTCAGTCATGGGAAATAACCTAATAGGATTCTGGCAGAATGGTTAACATCATACATCCTCTTGTATATCCACATAGTTTGGGTTTTCATTTTTTCTTTCACACCTCCAAGTATCTAATAGAACTATTGTCTTTTCTACTGTATTTTGAGAGTGATTTATTGGGGAAGAAGTAGAACTGCTTCCATTTAATTGAAAGACAAGTGCTTGTAAAATGTATGATGTTACGAATGCACTAGTAGCAATATTTATCTCCCTCCAAAGATTTACGTTCTTTGTTTGTATTATAGTCATTGGATACAGAAAATCCTCTTCTCCTTCTCAATGTAAGTTACATCCTAAGTTTGCCTTGTACATTGCTGACCACACTGATTTAGATCGGTAAATTCATTGTTTGCCTACAATTGACTGGCTAGACTTCTTATAATTTGACATATCCATCTGATGTCCATGTGTTTTCTGGAAAGTTTAATGACCCAAAGGGCGAGAGAGTTTGTTTAAAGAACTTTGTTTTCTTTCCCATCGTGTATTTGTTAGCCGTATAACAATTTCTTCATTGATCATATATATAACAATTTCTTCATTTATCAAATGTGATGACTACTAGTTGTCCCTGCTTGTTGTTGAAGATTGTTTTCTAAAAATCCAGTTTGATGCCAATAGCTACATTAAAATTTTGGAGTTATATTTGGTACTGCATGCTCGATAAAACATTATATCGTAATCATATTTTTACATTTGTGATATGACGACCTTTCCAAAGTGTTTTATTCTAAAATCTCAAAAAAAAAGTAAAATGATTATGTTAATTGTATTCTGACGGTTGACTTGTTGATGTACCTTTCAGGTTCTTCATAACATTTTTATTGCAGAATACTTTTGTGGGGGCTGTTCTGATCCAAGGGGACTGCTTGATAAGCTTGAAAAGTTTAAGGTAGGTGCAAATGTTTACAGGTCCATTTAACTTTTGTTTGTAGTGAGGTAATTCATTTAAACTTTGATCCAGTTTCACTATTAGTTAAATCATTTTGATGGTATATGCTTGAGATAATGTGTTTGCCCTGTTAAAACCTCATTTTCAAAATCTATTGCTTGCACATAGACAGGCTGAAATTATTTTTTTCAATGGAAAATCAACTTTCTGATTTTTGGAAGATTTTGTATTAAATTAATTTCCTCATATTTTGGAACTTATAAATTTTGACTGAAAGAAAAGTTGCATCTTTTCTTAATACCCACTGTTTTCTTTATTTATTGAGTACCAGTAAAAGGGAATTGCTGCTTTCTTTTCTATTTGTCACACAAATGAAGATTACATCATTACTTTTCCATTGGAATGAAGATTACATCATTCCTTTTCGATTGGAATGTTTTCTTGTCCTTGTACATCATTTCTGTGTGCATGTATTGCACAAAGAAATATGTTTGCAAGGATGATGCTGCATTCCTTTCACTTCTACGAGGATTATTACTTGACCTGCCTAACAACATATGGTTACACCAAATTACCATTCGACAGCCGGCCAAGATCGTATGCTTCTGTTACCACTGGAATTGCAGGTTTCTGTTGGGATTTGTCAAACTGTTCTTACGCTGGATTAGTGTATTTAAGAACTTCCCCACGACAGTATTAAACCATTTATCTGCTAAGTTTTAACATAGCACATAATCCTGTACTACTCTGTGTGTACTTGGATCTCTCTATCTGTATTACATGTTGGCCAAGCCTATCTGTTTGTAGTTGATGACTGTATGGCGACATCATCTCTGTCTTTATATGCTTTAATAGCCTTCACATTTGTCAGATGATCCTGGCATTATCAATTGATGCCATTGTCGTCATCATAATGATTTTTAAGTTCTGATTTACTGAGTGCTTCAACTTCTTGTTTATAATTATGTCTTTCAGCTGTAGGACATTCGAACTTGATTTGTAGTGGTCAAGTAAATCTTGTACGTATGTAGTTGTTTGATGGATTTATAGTTGAGAGTACCATGAATATGTCAAATATTTTATATTTCTTGAGTTAGATGTGGGTTTGTATAAAGGGGTGGTGAGACTTGATCTTATCCTGACTAAATTACAGAATGATTCCTCCATTTCCTCTCCCCAAATAAGTACCCCATTCGTTTTTGTTGAATTATATATATCCCAGCTCTGTACAAGCTCAACATACTGAATGATGTAAGCAGACGATTCAAATGACTATCATAATATTATTCCCCTTAAAAAAGTAAATATCTAGATTTTATTAATGAGAACCGATCCTTCTCTCCTTCGATCATCTCACTGCTACATGTTCCATTATCAGCACAAGGATCCTGGAAGAGCTCCCTTTCGACAATGTTGGCATTGCTACCGAGGAAGCATCTTTGCCCCTCCAATTTCTCCCTTCTTCTGCACTCTCCTTCTCTCTTTTAAATGTAGAACCGTTTTGTTGACGAGATAAGAGACATTGTGCCCACCAGATGAGAGAGAGAGAGAGAGAGAGAGAGAGAGAGAGAGAGAGAGATAACTAGACTTGTGTCTATGCCCACCATTGTAGAGAGAGAGACTGAGAGAGAGTGTGACTATTGTCTCTGTCCACCATTGGCTGCATGTTGCCAAGCTGGCAGGGAGGTTATATTATATTAATCACATTATGTTTGATCGTTTATGATGTTATATTAATTGGTGCAAGATCCAAATGACTTCTATTTTGCTTTTGGGGGGAAGTTGTCAAAGAGTGGTCAGTTGCAATGCACAATACCAAACTGTTTAGACAACATACTATCTCTAGTAAGGGGCTGTTTGGATAGATGTAATTCTTTGAAAGTGTGAAAGTGGCACTTACATCATGATGAGTTGTAGGACACTTGCAGCAAGGGGCACTTTTCAAAATGTGTTTGGATGTAGTATTTTTGTCTCCTGCAAGTGGAAGAAAAATGAGTTTGGTGTTTGGATGGTTGTTGAAAGTGGAGAAAAAATGAGTTCTGTTGTTGGAATTGGAGATATGATAACCCACAAGTAAACAAAAAATATTAATTATCATAATTAAATTAATGCAATGAACCATGCATGATAAATATTAATTTTATTTGATATTAATTTTTATCAAATAATTATGTGTTTAAAATTAAAAGAATAATTTTTTTATATCAAAATGGCTAGAGGAGAGAGTTGCAAGAGTTATTTTTTTATCAAACAATTAACGAAGTGCATCAGCCTAAAATTTCAAGTCAGTGGAGTGTCCTCTTCTCCACAATTCCAAATTTTCTCTCTCCATCTCCCAGGTGCCTAAACCCCATCTCCTCCTCTCCTCTCTCTCTGTGCCGAAGCCCCTTCTCCTCCTCTTCTCTCTCTCCCAGAGCCCCTTCTCCACCTAAACACCTTCTCCTCCTCGCCAGATCTAGAGCTCCTCGACCACCATCCTCTCCCGACGACCAACGACTGGGCCGGTCTCCTCCGGATCCGGGCATCCACACCGTTACCATCGGCCTTGCCGTTCTCGCCGTCGCCAACTCGGCCAAGGCCGTCGACGGGAGACGTTGGCAGCACCGATGGCCGCTTGGCTCGTTATGGTAGCCGTGTGGCTCGTCGTGGTGGCCGCATGGCTGCGTCGACACCACTTGCAGGAGAGTTGCGGGTGTATTTTGATGTAGGTGAGGGGGGTTGGAATTGCAGGGGACAATAGGTAGAGATGTCAGAGAAAAGACATTCGCGGGAGAAGTTGCAGCGTCAACCAAACGCTGCAACTGGTGGCAGTTTCAGTGAAATTGACAAAAACACTTCACTTTCTCCTCACCTCCCTCAATCCAAACAGCCCCTAAGTGAAGGTAGTAGAAAGTTGGTGTATTTTGTTAAAAAAAGGAATTTGGGATATTCATCTAGAAAGAGTGAAGGTTCATCTTCTTTCAAAATTTAGCCTTTTATCTTTTGACTTTGTTGGTATATTAATGTGTCTTCTTTCTGCATGAACTAGGAATATTCTTTTGTAAGTGGCCTACCTTACTACATCACTTATTTGCAACAACAATTTATTCCAAAATTTTGGGTTGGGTATTTGATTTTTTTGTTCCATTTTGCTCGATTAAGGGCAAGGTTCTACATGTCGGATGTCAGATTCATATTGGTTTGGATTTTAAAATGTCGGATGTCAACAAATATGTATTACATATTGTATATACTAAATGTTCCATCTCTAATTTCTTAATCTATTAAATGTACTGATTCTACTGAATGTTTAAAATGTCCTAAAACTATCATTACACGAAGTGAATTTAAGACCAAAAACCTACTACCATTAAAATCATGTATCAACTAATGCAAAGTCTAATTAAGGTAAGTACAAACATAATTACAACTGACTTGTGAATTTCTTGACACTCTTATGGTGCGTTTAGATTGTAGAGTTAGACAATGTAATGTAATTGACATCCAATGTAAATCTAATTATGCTGTTTGGTTGGACAAATTTTTTTTTGGATGTAACGTCCATTACAATCTTGATTATATTAAATCATGTCTTCTAAAACCAATTACATCATAAAATTTGTAATCCCAATTACATTACAACATAAAACTTACAAAGTTACTTTCTTTTTTTTTTCTTTACTTTCTTTACTTTCTTTTTTCTTTCCTGGTTTATTTTTTTTAATTTTGTTATTTTATGAATTATTAGTTATTAATTGTTAGCTATCAATAATTAATATTTTTTATTAATTATTAATTTTTAGTTTTAAGTTTCTAGTTCAAAATTTCAATTATTTATTATTATTCTATTATTATTATTATTATTTATTTTTATTTTCTTCAATTTTTTAAAATTTAAAATTTTATAATTGTTTTTTATTTCTATGATAAATGTTAAGGTTGGCCAATACAGAAAATATAAATGTCAAGGATATATTCATCAAAATGATACAAATAACATTTATCATTCTATTACATTACACGGTAAACCAAACATTTGAATGCAATTGATATTACATTACATGGCTTGATTACATGTTCCAACTTCCAGCCAGACATGGTAATGTAATTGTAATTCCATTACATTACAAACTCAATTACATTACAAATTCCAATCCATCAAGATTACAATTACATTACAATGAACCAAACACAACTTTAGTCTTGTTAGTCATTAGATGATAAAACCTAGATTCCTTAACATGTCAATCTACAACAATTCTATATCGACCAATTAACCATATTGAGTTAAAACAAAATACGGTTTTTAAATATATCGGCTGTTATAGGGTTATTTTTTTGTTGAACAACGAATAGGTCTCAACCTGATACATAAACCAATATTCTTTCAAATGTTATAATTGACATATGGTGCCGATTTGTGTTGTTTTCTAGTGAAAATGACCTATCAATTGACATGTCGGACATGCATGCGGTCATTTATAACATTGGTATAGACAACTGGTTTAGGGTATGCCCTCTGCAACACTAACAAAAAATAAAACCATATCCTTAAAACTTCAAATCCATTTTCGTTTAGGCCTACCTCTAGTCTTAGTGATACTTTTAAGTTTTAACTATTATCTTCTCACTCCTTACCAAAATGTCTATTGGTTTGCATATACATTTCATAGAGATTCAACAATGTTCTATACAGGATGCCAACCTTCATGTATCCAGGCTTGGGATCGACCCTGACATTGAAATCAAGATTGCAAATTTCAGATGTCTGGTTCATGTCTTTTGAGTTTTGAGAAGACATTCTAAAATGTTGGATCTCAATAAATTTATGGTACATTACATATTATATATATATATACTAAATGCCCTTAAATCAGCTAGGAAAATAAAATGATAACAATTTAAGTCCAAATAGAAACACTAATTTTAAAATCCTGTATCAATTTAAGAGTCTGATTAAGATAAGTACAAATATAAAAACTACTAATCCCTTTATTACTTGAACTTTTAAAGATTCCTCGACATGTTATGTTATGACAAGTAACAATGCTATGTTGGGGTTTAACGGCATGGTAGTCAAAGTCGTGCCTAGTAGAAAGGCACAACACCTGT
The DNA here is from genome assembly GCA_029216955.1 of Iris pallida. Taxonomy (NCBI): domain Eukaryota; kingdom Viridiplantae; phylum Streptophyta; class Magnoliopsida; order Asparagales; family Iridaceae; genus Iris; species Iris pallida. The sequence goes on from JANAVB010036819.1 coordinate 2,934,776, forward strand.
GCCTCACACCTCATTAGGCGAGGCACGTTTCTCCAGACGCACCCAGGGCGACCCTAAGGCGCAACCAAGAAAAGGCGCGCCTTATTTTTTTTTTTTTTATATATATACAAAATTTTTTGAGGCATATAAATAATCCTTACCTCATACAAGTGTGAGAGAGATAACCCTTTCTACAATTGCCAAAGTTGGTTACAGTTGAACTAGAAAAACTAAAATTTACTAAAAACATGGTAGGGAGAATACAAAATCTTATTTAGTTATGTTGTTTGCTACTACTATTACTGCTTTGTTAGTTCACTTTGTTATGTTTTAACATGTTTTTGTTGGTCTTAGTATATTAATTGGTTATTTTTCTTACATTACTAATGTATTTATTTATTTATGCATATTTTATTATTTATATTTTTGTGCCTCGTTTTGCTCGGACGCGTGCCTTAAGTGCGCCTTACGCCTAGGACGATATGGACTCTTTGTGCCTTGAGTGCGCCTTGCACCATTGATTGTGTGAGTGGAGCAATATATACTTATTCCCTCACAAAATTGAATTGTTTATGTTGACAAAATTAGGTTCTTTGAAAATTTGATCATTAATTTTAGAGGATATCGTTCAGGAGAAGATTCCTCGATCAAATTCACTATATTCCATAAAGTATTTTTTGACTCCCCTCTAAGTGTCGTATGTTTGACCTCAAAAGGCTCAAACTATTTAAACATCTGTATAGAACCATATACTTTGATAGGTTAACTCTCACTCTCTTGAACTTCTTTCTTGCCTATATGAACCACATACTTTGATATATTTCTGGCTTGATCTTCTGTTGACTTGCATGCTTAGTTTGAAACACTTTTGTATGAACATCTATGAGCTGATTGGCAATTCTCTGATAAGAATTTGCCATTGAACTACCTCCACCCTTTATTTGTTACACGCCCTTATACCCTTTCTTTTTAGGATGGTGGCTTCTTTTAATAAATTGACATAATTTTAAAAGCCAGCGATGCGGAGGCCATCCTTGATTTTGTTTGCCAAAGGCACCTTATGAAAGTGGCTGCGGCGGCATGTAGGTGCTTTGCTTCGGTCCAACCGTCTAAGCTGCTTGATTACGCGAAGCCAACCTCTAGAGAAGAAGAGTTTGTAGAGAAGGCAAACCCTCCTCCTTTTTCACTATCTTAGGCATTGCAATCCCGCACCTTATGAAAGTGGCTGCGGCGGCATGTAGGTGCTTTGCTTGGGTCCAACCGTCTAAGCTGCTTGATTATGCAAAGCCAACCTCTAGAGAAGAAGAGTTTGTAGAGAAGGCAAACCCCCCCTCCTTTTTCACTATCTTAGGCACTGCAATCCCGCTCTTTACTTGATTTTTAGCAGTTATATTGCTGTTAACTTTACTGCCGTCTATGTCGCACGGAAACGAACACAATGGCACACATTTTCTAAAAAACCAACACACGCACGCATATATAACCACACAAATATATATAAGATAATTGAATACCTGCATCTTTGAGAAATATGTATTTGATTTATATTAACATATGAACTTAAAAGTGCCCACAACATTTTTTTAAAAAAGTTTTCTTTTATATTTGATTTTTTTCCCTACACTATAAAAGTGTTGGACACGTATTGACGAGTGTCTGTATTTGGAGTGTCCGTGCCCGGTTTCAAATGAAAATACGAGGACACATAAAATGAGTGTCCGAAGAATGTCCGAGAGTGTTGGTGTCCGATACGTGTCCGACATTAGATATATTTCTAAAATGAGAGTGTCCGTGCTACATAGACTGCCGTCGATGCACACAGGTTGCTGTGAGTTTGTACTCCTGAATGCTACAAATAGAGAGGAGAGATCTACAGCTCAGCTCTTCCTCTCATATAATCAATGAATACAATCCAATTTATTTAACAATTAGTCAAGCTAATTAAAAGTGATTTGGCCCTTCTACATTCTAGTGGGTTGGGTTAGACGTTTGAACCATAACTTCTCTTATCCTTTGTCTATCCTGTTGAAAGCAATGGTGTCGTTCGTCCTTGGCAATCGGAGGCAGTGATGGATGGTGAGCTATACTAATGAGACACGTGCTACTTTTTCTTCTTTGATATTCTTTCGATTTTCATCTTTTTGTCCTCTTTCATTCTTCTGCCACTTGTTCCTTTATCTGATTATTTCTGTTCCTGCCTTTCCTCTTTGTGTTGGTGCTTAGGTGGCTAGGCATCCAACTGTTGCCCACTGTAATTAAGAATCTTTCTTACCCTTTTCTTAAACTTGCTTGAGCATAGGAACTGAAAGGATCCAAATTCCCTTGTCACGTGGAAGATTATTTTAGTATTTACTATTATTAAATTTGAGAAATTAGTTAACAATGGCATTGGAAAATTATGGTCTTTCTTTTTTAGTTCCCAATACAGTGTTGGCAGGATGCCTAATGGAGATGCTTGTAGTTGGTATTAATTGAATGTCAATGTTCATTACACTTGGAAGATGGTCCTATGCAGTTACAATATTGTTTTATGACACTAGTATTTTCATGTTGATTGGGATAATACTAATTCGTTCTTGTTGAACTTTTTTTATTTAACATAAGAGAACTGAAGAACTTGCCTGTACATCCGGAGAACAAGTGGAAGACAATGTCGGAACAAATGCTACTTCTGGTTCGAAAGGGAGTGGTACCACTCTGCATCAGTCATCTGCTTCAGAGACAAGCTGTATTGCATATGCAGATAAATTTGATACTTCTGTCATCACTTTGAACACTGTATGATTTCATGATGTCTTCTTTTCTCTGTCTCCCCTGTTCATGAAAGAAAGAGTGTAGGTGGTCCGGCGTAGACATATCTTAATCAACATGGTGCTTTTTGCAGGCAATTCTGCTCCATCAACTCCATGAGTATAAGCATGCATTATCCATTCTAGAACCCCTGTATCAGAAGATAGCCTCAATTGATGAGGTATCACACACGATAATCTTTCTTTCTAGTCAGGCTCTTTTTCATTCTCTCATTACATGTATCTGTTCGTGTGCAGACAATTGCCCTTCATGTTTGCCTTCTCATACTGGATATTGCTCTAGCTTCCAATGATGCGTCAAAAGCGGCAGTAAGCTCTATCTTCAATTTCTTATGTGTCCTTTTCTTACTAGAATAAATGTGGTCTTTTATAATCTTTCAATGATCCTCGATCCAGTAACCTTTTGACGTATTTATTTCCGATAGCTCAGTAATTGATCTTTACATTGTTTTGTTTATCAGTTTGATCCTTCATCCATAGAGTATAATATGTAGTCTATCCTTCTTCTTTTTTCTCCTGTTTTGTTGAAAGTCTTTATATTGCTACAATTCGTTGCTTTGGACTATGCAGAAAGACATTTGCTTTATGGTCTAAACATTTTCATCTCTTTTCCTTCTTTCTGTAGTCAGTCACACACAAGGTATTAAAAATCGGATGCCGGGTTTATGTAGGATTGGGATTTGTTGTGTCGAATGTTGGACCATGGGACATGCCCGTGGCAATTTAAAATATTGGTCTCCTTAAGAGAATACATTAAATATAAGTATTGACTAAAAATAATTTATGTGCATTGTCTCAAATGTCCTAAATGGCCTAAACAGTAAATAAGTAGTAATCAAGTTTCTGGGACAATATTGTCATGCAACAATATTGAGAAAATAGAATAAAGACTAATCTATAGATAATAGCTAACAAGATTGTTATTGATTATCAAACTAAGATAATAAGTAAATTATATAAATCGAAGATTAGTAAAAAAGAAGAAAGAATAGCCAATATACATTTTGGCGTCGAAGCCTGTTTCTGGTGTCATCGGTGATTGTCAGAGGGGTGGGTTGGTGGGGACAGAGATGATGATGAGCGAGGACTAAGTGGAAGACGATAATGTCATTGGAGAATTATGGTACACAAGAAAAGATGGTGGCATTAGTGGTTGTTGGTGACCATTGTAGTTGTCAGGGCCGCTTTTAAGGCAAGAGGATAGATTTTGAGGCAAGGGCTCATGTTCCTCACTTGTCGATTTCTGGTTTTTATAATGGGCTATAACATTGTATGTGTTATTCCTATGCGTTTACCTGTGTTGGTTTGTTACGGTTATTGAACCTATTATACCGACTTTTATAAGGATTAACAGTTTTACTCTATGGGATATATGCTGATATTGTGACCTATGCTAGATATGTTGTTGGACATCATTGCATGTATTTTTCCTCACAAAAGTGACATCCTTCCCCCCAAAGTGTAATATTGGCTGACATGTTGAACATGTACGCCAGCATTAAAAACAATGATTGCACATAATACAGATCACAACAATATTATTAAAAGCTTCTGGTAAGAATGAGTTTCCTCCTAGTGCTTGGACCAATATTCGAAAGGCTTGGTATACAGTTAGTTCCATCTGCTTTTCAAGTCTCATTACCTTCAACTGTTTTACTTGTCTGTTATACAGTTAGTTCCATCTGCTTTTTAAGTCTCATTACCTTCTACTATTTTACTAGTCTGTCCACAGTATATTATGGTGAACTTCAACTTCCAGTTCACGTAATGTGTACCTTAATCAGAACACATATACCTTGTACACAATCAAGGTTTACAGTCGGTATATAGTTTATGAGGCAAGCTGTGAACCTGTGAAGTTTATGAACATCCTATGAAAAATTCTCCTAAAATTATGTCCGAGTTGGCATTACATTCATAACAAAAAGGGCAAGTTTTTGTGTAACCTAGATCTTATTTGACAGTGATGTAGCCCCTTAGTTCTGGAAATAATGCTGATGGGAATCCCTCAGTCGCTCTGTAGATAAATGAATCTTCTTGTATTGCAAAATGATTTATTTCATGCGAGGACTATCTTATGTTGATGTTACGTTTTTACAATCAAAACATCCAAGGTGGCTGCGCAATTAAGAGTACATAAAGTGAAGCTTAGTTTAGTTGTATTGTAGTTGAGTATCATACAAATGTCATATCAGTTGCCTGCACATGCTCTCCTCCTTTGCCATTGAGAGCACATAAATTTGAACTATGTATGAGGAGTCGAAGGCCAGATCCTTGGGCTATAAGAATAATTATCGGATGTAAATCATAATTAAATTATATGGGGGAGGTATTATCGTGAGAAAGATATAGAATATCTCCATCTTACTAGACTGTTTTCCCTTTGAACACATCAAGTCTTGCATCAAAACTTAGAGAGAAACAGAGACGAGGTTCATCAAGTAACGTCCTATCTTCTGCTTCTTGATTTTAGACATGAGGTTCTAGATTTGGCACTGAACCACAAATTTAGTGAAAGCAAGTACAGGATTCTTTATGCGTCGTACATAGAATACCCGACTCCACATCGATCCTTCTTTTCAAAGCCCCCCTCCATGTTATGTTTGAAAACAATTGGACAATTGCAGTGCTAACCCTGTAAACTGACCAGCTACCAGAAAGTTTGATCTCTCTAAGTTAAATTGTAATGTTGCTGAAGCTGTTTTAGTTACTGTTAATGACATTTACTTTTTGTTCGGCTTGAAATTTCAATCTCCAGATTAAAGTTCTTGATTATTAGAGAACCTGTTAGAAGTTTATGTTTGGTAAAAAGTATCTGTCACCTTACACAATATTGTGACAGATTATAGAGTACCTAGGAGATAATCTGGTGAATTTTGGAGAATAAATAGTCCTAGTAGCCATAATGATATTATAAGGATGTGTTACAGAAACTTTCGGAGAATTGGAGACACACCACACATCATTGGTGTCTTACACGTGTACTTTTTCACACTATTTATGGATAAAATACTAGGCATATTCAAAATGAGATACCATGGTGTATAATGTTTACCTGTAATATTGTGCTGGTAAGTAAGACTAGAGTGAAGAGAAACTTTGAAATCTAGGGATTTTAAAATAAGTACGATGCAAATAGAAGTATAAGAAATGTGACTTTAACTAAACGTCAAAAAGAAATGAGGAAGTAGCACATATGGATGACAAAATATACCTAGCTGTGATAGTTTTCGATATTTAGGACAAGTTGTTCGTTGTGATGAAGGGATTGAGAATGATGGTGTTAATTGAATTAAAATACGTGGTTGAAATGAAGTGCTTTAGGAGTGCTATGTGATCGTAAGATATTGTCTAGGTTACAGAAAACTTCTACAAGACAACTATAAGAGCATATGGATGCTTTATGGATCAAAGTTGGGTGACATAAAAACGTATCCATAGAATAAGCAGGAAATGAGAATGTGAAGATGGATGGATAAGTGGCGATACACTGAAGGATAAGATAAGAAATAGGTGTATTCCTGGAAGTTGGAGGTGACATTAATTGAGGATAAGATGAGAGAGAAACTTCTCAGGCAAATCAAACTTTTGCAACATAGACCAATAGATGAACCGATAAGGGGCGATAATACAATAATTACAGGAGCCTTCTAGAACTAAAAGAACTTTTGGATCGAGGCCGTAAAGAAGGTATGGTTTTTGTTTATGTTATGGAGGACTGTAAGTCTGTAACCCTTTATAGAGTTGATGAGTGTCAAGAGAAAAAAAGAGGATTCCAATTGTCGACTCCAAAAATTTAAGATAAATGCTTTCTTCTTGCGTTGCAGTTCGAATTTTATCAGCATAACTAACCTGATTTTTTTTTTCTAGCCCTTTAAAATAATTTTTGTTTTTTTTTATCTCAATGGAATCTTTTTTTAATCCTGAAGTAAGTAAACTATTGGCATTCACCATTAATTTTTGTCACCTTATTGCTGTTATTTGGGCACAGTATGTTGTTCATAATATCTTTGGATCTCATTCAAAAGGTCCATCATATAAGGGTGTGGTTTAGGTTGGTTCAGTTAAACCAAATCCAACCTTGGAACCAAAATAATCATGATTGGACCAAATTATCATAAACTTGCATTGGACCTTACTGAGGTTTCAGATCGGTCAATTTTGTTTATAAGATGTGGATTTGGCCAATATGCTCAAGGTCCATATCAAACTGGGGCAAATCGGGTTAATATCTATGTGGTTTAGAATAACATACTTTGAATTAAATCCTCATGGACTTACACCGTAATCCGACTTTAATAATCCTATCATGAACCCTAACATTACCATAGCCCTGATATAGCCCCAAGTTTCACTATGCCTGCAGCTTCTTCGCCTTCCTCTCCACACTCTACTTACGTCCTTTTCCTCGCCTCTTTCTCTTCCTGTCCCTCGACCACACCCACCTTCCCTCCAACTCCTCCATGTCCCCTTTCCATCCCTCTACCCTTCGTCGTCCTCCTCCACCTCAGTCCCTCCTCTTTTTCTACCATCCTCGTCCTCAGAGGAGAGAGAGAGGAAAGGAGGGGATTAGACTAGAGATGGTGGTCATGGAGGTAGTTCGACTAAGGGAAGTTGATTCAAGGACCGAAGACGAGGAAGAGGGAGGAGAGTTATTATAGTTTATAACTCTCCGACTCCTCTATAGGGTTATATATAAATCAGGGGCAAACTTGTAAACATCTCAAACTTTACAGTGTATTTGGTTATTTATTCCAAAGTGAAAATGAATAGAAAACCAATTTTTCGGAACCCAAAACTGAACCTTGCCTTGGAAAACCAAAACAAAAGAGGCTAGTTTGGTTCAGTTCGGTTCAATTCAGGTTTGTGGTTTAAACCAAGTAGTGCTCACCCCTATACTTACATATTTGCACAATTATCTTCTTCATCTTGCTGAAATTGTTGGGTTGTAATGGATTTCATATACATTATAAAGAAATTAATCCTAGAAACTGTACTATGGATATAATGAAAAACTTCACCCACTAAATTAGGGATGATAATGGTTTAGGGTTGACCAAAAGGCCCATGGACTGGCCCAAAAGAATACCCAATATGATCCTTATCCGATCGTGAAACGGGTCGTACCATACTCATTTTTTAGGCATGATCAAGTATCGGGCCGAGTAATGGATACTAGTTGGCCTGACCCTAATCTGACCCGATACTCTACTCATTGAAGCCCTACTACTATCCACCCTACGTACGCTTTTACTAATATTCAAAATTTTCTAAACACTGATCATTTCAATACTCAACCGGACACAACGACAACAAAATAATCGTGATACAATCAGGAGTAGGCTTCATGGTCACTATATTGAAAGTCAAAGTCGGGAGATAGAATCTTCTTGTTGATGAACACACCAAGAGTAAAGCCAAACTTATGATTGTAAGTATATGTAGGAAAATGATATATATACTTGTGCACTGTTTCTTCATATTTCACGCTCTATGGTCCCCTAGTTTAGCCTAAGAACTACAATATCCTAGTGACATTACAATATTTATTTGTATGTCAAAGGCACATTCTTGCATATTACCATTCACGACGGTAATAGTGATGTATCGGTAAAAATAAGTGTCTAACTTTGTATACATATATGTATATTTTCACGAGGTTAATAGTGAGGTATCGGTAACAATAAATGTCAACTTTGTATACATATATGTATATTTTCATTCAGTAAGTTGAGAATTATCTATTTGCAATCATTTTTCTACTAGCAGTATTGAGTCATTCCTTAGTAGATTGCAATAACATTCAACTTGTTAGCAAAATGTTGTAGTCTACATGTACATAGGGACTATGGAAACAATTTTATGTCATTTAGAGGATAGCTCTTGGTAGTAGTTGGACTGGCCCAAAAAGTCCATAGGTTGGCCCAAAGCCCTATGGGAGGGCTTAGGTTTTAGAAGAATATGGCTGGGCCAGACCAAATTTTTTGACCCAAAATATTTTTGGGCAGGCTATGGACCTTGCCAGGCCTGACTCGATCTGATCCAGTATCATCTCTAGACTAAATACAAGGTGACTGCTGTTTGTTAGGTATTTGAAGAGTTGGATGATACTTATTGTAGGCAATGCAAACTAAAAAATACTTGACCGACATGATTGCTTGCTTTGCGATCAAAAGCATTCCTGAAAAATATCCAGGAACACCACATTCTCACTGGCATTTTGATAAAAAGAATATGCTTGTAAATTCCAGGAAATATTTGGCATAAAAATTTTACTAACATACATGCCATATTCTCTAAATAGTTCAGAATAAAATGAGATTCTTCGAGTAAAATTATCTCTCCTGACAGATTTCTTTTTTCATCGTCTCAAGCATGCATACTTGTTGGTGAGCCCCTTCAAGTGACATGTTTTACAGTTTAAAGCAAATAATACCAGTTTCCTTTTAACAAAAATGAACCATGATCGACAGTTAACTGCTATCCTCTTCATTAAGTTCTTTTCCTCCGGTAAGTGTAATCCTCCACGTCTTGCCTTTATCAGGAACAATATTTCAAAGTCATAGAGGACCTATATTAATTGTTATAGAAAAGTCAGATGAGCATGTATTCTCTGTATTAATCCTTGTTTTTCATTGCTTATGAATAATACTGAATTTAACTTCCGAATTAGAATTTGGGTACTAGTGCTTATATTGTGGTATCAGATGAGCATGTGCTCTAGTTTGTTCATGGTCAACTTTTAATGATGAGATCACGGATCATAGTTGAGGGCCAATTTCAGCTTGAAGTTGGATCTAGATTGAGAAGTAAAATCTGTTTAGTAAGCCAGAAAAGAATTAAGCTAATTGAGCAATTGAGTGAAGCAACAAATAGATTCGTCATTCATAGTATTCAGTCTTTAGTGTTCCTTTCTAGTGACTGTAGGATGTACTCTGTATTTTATGTTAAACAACTATTTAACTTGTTAAAGTGATTGAACATTCAATTAGGATATCTTTAGCTCCATGATTGGCAAAATTTTATCAGGGATTCATGTTAAGGTCAACCTGAACTGAAGAAACATTTGTTGCACTTATTTTGTCATTTTTGTACCTGTTTAAATAATGAACTTACGATTGTAGGAAGATTATCATATTTCCTGTGTAGCATTGGACAGTGGTGGTCCCAACTTATAATATTTCAGTTAGGTTTTACCTTTCAGCATCATCTGTGGTTTATTCTTTGTTATTTGTGCTGTTTTATAATTGCCGTATAAATCATATTTCCTGTTTAACAGTGTGTTCAAATTTATCATGTTTACTTTATCATGATTATGACAATATAATGTTCGTCTTCTGTTCATCCTTTACTTATTTGGCTTGTTTTATGTGCAGCATGTGATACAGTACTTGGAAAAATCTTTTGGTGTTGGTTACATGATGGACCAAATTGATAATGGAAGCAATTGTCAACATCAATCTTCAAATCAAGTAACAAAAGCTTCCGCAAATAGCACTCTCTCTGCTCCAGATGCCTCTAGTTCTGATTCAAATGCAAGCGCAAACATTATAGATAACTCTCTTTCAGGAACTTTATCGGATGATGCTCTAGAGTATGAGAATCTATATTCAACATTGGACGGTGGTGGTCCCAACTTGGGTAGACCTTCCTCAAATGATCTTCCAAAAGCTGTAGCTGATCGCGGTGCTCCTGTCACTGAGTTGAAATTAAAATTGCATCTTTACAAGGTTCGACTACTGCTGCTCACTAGGAATTTGAAGGCCGCAAAGCATGAAATTAAGCTTGCTATGAATATGGCGAGGGGGAGAGATTCCTCGAGCGAACTCCTTTTGAAATCTCAGTTAGAATATGCTCGTGGCAACCATCGGAAGGCTGAGAAACTTTTGACGACTAACAGTAAAATGACAGAGACGCCTATGCTCAGTATCTTCAACAATAACCTTGGCTGCATCTATTACCATCTTAATTGTCCCAATACGTCAGGCATCTTTTTCTCCAGGGCATTGAGAAATAGCCAGTCACTTCAGTCAGAGAAGCCTTTGAAGCTTTCCACCTTTTCACAGGATAAATCCTTTCGCATCACCTACAACTGTGGCATCCAAAATTTGAGCTGTGGGAACCCATTGGTTGCTGCCAAGTGTTTTTGTAAAGCTAGTAAAATTTTCTCCAACTGGCCAGTCTTGTGGCTCCGTCTTGCTGAATGCTGCTTCTTGGAACTAGAAAAGAAGGGGTCTTTGAGATCGACCAGTGAACAAGTTAACGTCCATGTTGTTGGTTCTGGTAGATGGCGACAATTAGTAGTTGAGGACTTGAAGCCAAAAGATGGATATTCTACAGAAGAAAATAGTGATCAATTCAAACTCTCGCTTCCGTGTGCACGGAATTGTCTAAAGAATGCATTGATCTTATTGGAGAAAGATGACCAGAGTGAAACAAAATTAGTTGCCTCGTTGGCTAGCGTGGAAGAGGAGGATCACAACCAGGGAAAGCTGGTCAAGGGTTCCATCCAGAAGAACACATCTGCTGGAGGATCAAAGGCAACAAACGCTACGCCACCCTCTGTTCCAGTCGATTCAAATGGTGATTCTAAAGAAAGTAGGGCGGCTATGAGCTCAAACTCCACCTTGCAGAGTGCAATTGCCACCTACGAAGACGCACTAAAAGAGGAGAAGCACATGGTAAGGCAAACTGTTCTTGGGGCCCTAGCATACGTCGAGTTGTCCTTGGAAGACTATGCATGCGCTTTGGTGCATGCCAAATCACTCATTGATCTTCCAGAATGTTCCAAACTATTTGCCTTTCTTGGTCATGTATATGCCGCTGAAGCACTGTGCCATCGGAACCAATTGCAAGAAGCTGCAGATCACTTGTTGATCTATCTTTCTGATGTAAACAGAGTCGAGTTGCCCTACAGCAACGAAGACAGAGACAAGTGGAGCATAAAGAAAGGAGACGGAGAGGGTGATGATTTGAACAGTTCATCGATGGCCAGAACTGCTGTTGATTCCCGACGGGTGATCTTGACACCGGAAGAGGCTCGTGGCGTCACTTATGTAAATCTTTCCATGATGTTCGCAATGCAAGGGGATCGTGAAAGGGCCTGCCGTTTTGCAGCTGAAGCTCGATCTTTGTTGCCCAAAGATTCAAGAGCCTTGCTTGCTGACATTTACCTGGATCTTTTACAAGGGAAACAAAAAGAGGCCCTTTCAAAGTTGAAACAGTTCAGCCGTGTGTGCTATCTATAAACTGATGAAGATGGTTGTCACTTGAACTCTGCAACTTGAGTCACTGTTGGCTGCCGCTGCGAGGGTTGAGCATGGGCATTGAGGAATTTAGTTTTATATGTACAATACAACAGAGATGGGTCCTAGAATAAGTCCTTTTTTTACTTTTTTTTTTCCTTGGTAATTACAGGTTAGTGTTATGGTGCTCAGTTTATACTGCAGATGCCAACTTCTTTAGTTCAAGCTGTAGTCGAGGGTCGGGGGAAAAGAAAAGAGCTGTATTCAGAAAAAGTTTATAAATTCATTCATTTAGAAAAGTCAACGCTGAGCTTCCCATTTCCTGGTCTTTTTTCATTTCCAGGAGAATTAGAGAACAACTGTGGCTAGCAAATTACAGTAGGATGCCATGAATTGGGTGCAATATGGGTGAATGAATGCAGGATCCTCATTCCTGGATAGATTATTCAGTGGTCCGGTTCACCACGTGGTCTCTTCCCACCAATTGTGTCATGACATCACTCTCCTCCATTTTTTTTCAATATCACTGATTCACTATCCCCTGGTGTATCATTAGCACTATTGTTGAAAAGTCCAGGCTCAACACTGCCATGTGGTGAGTCCGGCCCACTGAATAATTTATCCTCATCATGGTAGATAGGCGAAGCCGCCAATAACAGTCTGTTCTCAGCTATCTATCACCTATCGATAGATAGCTGGTTTGCTTCCATGCTCAAACCATTTGTGAATTTCTTTTTTTTTCTTTTCCTTTTCTTGTTCTTGATAGATTGATATTATCTGCCCCTGTCAAATAAAGAGATAACTGGAGGAGAGAAGACGAGCGAAGTGAGAACAAATGATTTACAAGTCTAATGGGAGAAGAACGTTGACTGCATCTTCAACTAGAAAAGAAAATCTAAACCTCCCCGGGGCACCGAAAGACGCTAGATGCGGCAAGCGAGATAAAGAAAGCAGCTGGACTGCCTTGCCGCTGGTCTCCAATGATAAGACTATTTTTGGACAAGACAAAAGACATGAACTCGCCGATACCGAATCAACAAGAATTCTCCAACAATTTGCTGTTGTTTAAACAATCACCTAATCAAAAAGCGAGATAAATTGCATCGAGAGTAGCGCATGTCAAGAGGCGACCGTAGGGAGGAAGCGAAATAAAGGAATCAGACGAGCGGAGTGAGCTGCGAAGTGAGGCGAGCGGAGTGAGGCGACCGAAGGGAGGTCACTCCATCTTTCTACGATGAAAGAAAGCCATACCACACAAACAAACCCGGCTACCCTAGAACGACTGAAATGATACCCGCCCTCGTGTACTTTCACGTTCCTTGGGCCCGGAACCGCAACACAAGAGCCAATCCACTTTCACTTTCAAAGTGAAAAACAAATCCGGAAAGATAAAGAGAATTTCTCGAACGGGGAAGAAAGGCAAAAGAGCTCAAGTTTGCTGTGTAAAGCAAGAAACAAGCACTGAGTCAAGTCGAAATAGCATATCAGAAACCCAAATGACAAGAAGCAGGAAGAACATATTACGCTTGGTAGTAAGGCGAGGAATGATAGCAAGAGTGCTTTACGAGAAAGAACCCTTTACCCTTTTTCTCTTTGACCTTGACCTAGCCCTTGCTTTGCTCGTTTGACACCTTAACTGGCTAACTAAGAGACTAGTCCCCTTTATGGCTGGAAAGGTAAGTAGGTGGGGTGTTGAAAAAATTATCCTTCAAGTTAAAAGAAAAAAAAGTGACTGCTTAATCTGCAAAGGAAATAGGATAACCTTAATCCAGGTGATAGTACACTGCATCTTTCTTTCCCATTTGAAAGAGTACTTCCTGCGCTTGCCTAAGGGACAGAGACCGCTAGATTGGGATTATGATAGGTTTACACAAGACCTGACCTTAGCATTCCAATACAAGACAGACCTTCACTGCCGCAAATCCAGTCTTATACGCCCTATCCTATAGATTTGTAATACTCCCTTCGGTCGCCTGCTTTTGGTCATCTGTAGGAAAGAAGAGAGGGGTCAACGAGCAGGTGTTCCCCATCTTTACCAAAGGCAAACAGCCCCCATGTTATTCAGCGTGGGGAGCCTGTATGACAAGAGCAGGCAGCAGGCGACCGGAGGGAGGACCAATACTTCTTTTTCTCGCCACGCCAGCCACTTCAATCAATCAATCAATCGTATGTTAAGACACTGGCATTCATGACTTTTTATTTCTTTCTTAGGGACTTTCTTCAAAGGCCGACTTATTACACAACTTACTTATCTAACTTCGCTATGCTTACTCACTTTCTTTTCTGATGACTTCAGAGGATGCCTACCCATTGTTGAAAAAGTACATTCACCCTTCCCCTTATCAGATTCCCTTCCTACCATCTTTCCTTCCGCCAACGTCCGCCTTGAATCATCTCCTCGGTAAGCCGTCCGGTGAAAATGAGCCTTTCCTTCTTTCTATCTCGATGAATCATCAGTTTAGTGATGTTAGGTCAGGTAGACATTTGCTGCCAGGCTTCGCCGGTTGAGAATATTGTTGCTGGTAGGTTGTAGTGAGCTAGAGTGAAGAAAGTATAATAGATTCAGACTTTCCGTGCATAATAGGTGTTGCTGCGTCATGAGATCCTAATTGCCATGGTTCCGAAGCATCACAAGGAGTGATTGTGAGGAATAGCCATTCGAATGTTAACAATAAGTCTTCCATTATTTCCATTTCCATTCCGTGACTGCTCTGCTCCCAAAAAGATCAAAGAGACTTATAGAGACTTGGCGTTGGTTTTTGAAGGGATTGAAGATGACATTGAAGGGGATCAGAAATGCTTTAGCGGGAGCTGCTGCTAGTCTTTTCGGCCATGAATCCCGTGAAGGGCTTACAATAAGCCGATAATCCGATTCCCAAGCATCCGAGATGCGAAAAGAAAAAAAAAGCACCTTTCCCTAAATTTGAAGTAGACATGGATAAGGACAAGAGGCTCGCTACCGAGCTCGATGCTTTGAATAGGACCCACGGGGTCAGATTATCATTGTTCAAGGAGAAAAACTTACAATTATTTGTCTTTTTGGCATTCAATATTTTCCTCACTCGCCTCTTCCTACAATGACCATCCACTCTCTCGTGCACCGCAATATTAGAAACCAAACTTAAACTTGACCCATTAGTGCTGTATAGGCAGGGCCCGTCCGGAGGGTTGGGTTGTCCTATCTTGGAGCTAATTTTGGTTGCTCCTTGACCCTTATTGTCTGCTGGTCCTGGTGGTCATCCATGACCCTAACCTTTGGTGGGATCATGCTGAGCCTAGGAGGTTGCCCTAGCATAGGGGTGTTGCCCAAGCCCCAAGTCTTGTCCGGCTTACCACATAACCGACCCTGTGTATAGGTTACTCGATCAATTTGTATTTCTTTCTTCATTTCTTGTCATTGCTCAGCATGACTAAGTTAAATAACCATGAGTTATGATAGTAGCGGTGGAATTTGGGCCTAGGATTTTTGGGTTGACACAAGGTTCGGTCCAAGTGCAACGTACGCCTGTTCCGTCCATAACTCCTTTGAATCCTGTATAGAAGACGCAATGATTGGACGGGGTGCTCGATTGGGTGCTCCTAAGATGCTCAAATGAGTAACCAAATAAGGAAGAAAACTAAAGAGAAAAAGTGAGAAGGGTGAGTAGTGAATACTTGTCCCATCAAGGTATAGGATAACTATAACAAGGAAACGTAGTTACAAAAATTACCCTATTGACCTCAAGGGCCTTTTATGGCATGTAGACGACGTCCTACGGGGCCCATGTATGTGGGTTGGGTCATATAAGCTGGGCCTTGGGACATACCGTATTGGATGCCCCTGGGTGTTCGAGCTGCACGTGCAGCTCAGTCGGCCAAACACCTAGTCATACCCTAAGCCACATGTGAACGATGTGCTACACATGGCTTAAGCTCATTGGACATCTTTGTCCATGAGGTGAAAAAGTACATGCATCATGTGGCATTATTGACTACGCAAATTGACATAATGATAAGAGTAGATAGTGGATGACCGATCGTACTCCTCTAGTCGAAAGCGTGTATCGTGTCTCATGATCTTAAGAGAGTGACAACATATGGTTGATAAACTAATCGTGCCTCATAGATTAACATAGTGGCAAGAGTAGGTCGTGGAAGACTCGCTAGCTGTAGTATGCTAATCGAGAAGGTGGGTTTGATAGGTGGTTGTGAAGACAATCGTGTCACGTGATCTTAAGCGTCGGATAACATGTGATTGATAAATTGACATACCTCGCGAAGTGACATACTAACAAGAGTAGGTGGTGGATGACCGACCATGCCCAGCTAGTCGATAACTTGATCGATCAATTATGGATAATCAAACATGACTCTAAAGATCAATTGATTCATTTTCTTGTTTTTCAAAACTATGTGTCTGTCGTTCCGCCATTTAAGTTACATAGTAAAACATAAAATGCTTAGTATTCAAAGAGTGGGGGGGAGGTCGATCTTCTTCGAACTGGGTGATCTTGGCGAGAGCTCCACTTGTTTTATGAAATAATCCACCATTCACGACAAACACATATTTTCTTTGTTTATATTTATTTGTAAAGTCTGTTGAAACGCCAAGGAGGGTCGGTCAGTAAAAGCCTATGGCAGACACTTTCATAGCTAGAGATCGACCTCCTCGATGGTTCCTGCATATTTCTTTGTGGATTTTTGCTAAGAATGTAATTAGTTCGGCTAGCTCGTACATACCACATATACGGTCAATGATAGGATTTTTTGAAGTCCTTTGCAGAACAATCAGGGACGAAGTCAGGATTAAAATTATGGAGGGGCCGTGCTAATACATGTAGTAATACTTAAAGTTGTCATGTTAATTGGACTTCAATAGCAAAAAAATTACTAAAACTCAAACAAGAAAGAGCAAAAAAATAAAGCCAATATTTTTAAATTGTTACAAAAGATGAAGCAAAAATTATACATAAAATATGTAAAATATTTGATTATGTGAGAGGTGAGATTTGAACTTGCAACCTCTAAATTAAAAGCCCAAAACAATATCACTTGAACTAACTTATTCTTTATACATTAGAGGGTCAAACTAATATATATTGTAAACTTGTAAGGGGCCGTGGCCTCCCCTGGACCCTATATAGATCCGCAGCTGAGTACAATCATATGGCATGCTTGTGGATTTTATTTAACTCACCATGGTCCACCGATATTATGGGAGTCCTCTAGTCGTCCAATTGGCTTACTTGCAAGGTTTCAACTAGGGCTGTGCACAATTAAGTCAAACCGACCAAATCGAACCAAACCAAACCAAATCGAACCGATCGATTTTAAATCGAACCGATGGTTCGGTCGGTTTGGTTCGGCTGCAATTTTTTTAAAACCGACCGGTTCGGTTCGGTTCACGGGTTGGTTATGCCAAAAATCGTTTAAAACTGAACCGAACCAAACTCTATGTGAGTGTTAAATAATTAGGGTTGTGTTACTAACTTACTTGGTTATTGGACCGGTTTGGTTAATTCAACGACAAACATCACACTTTGAAAGAGCCTCTCTCTCTCAAAGAGGAATTGCGGTTCCAATTTTACTATTACAAATTGTTGTGCAATGCTGCGAAGTGCAAGCTGAAGCTGAATCTGCTGTTTGTTGAATGCACATTTTCACGTTCCATCACTGCTGTGCTGCTGTTGGTTGAATGCATATTGATTTTTTTTTCTGTCATTGATTGACACTTCTTCTAATTTTTTTTCCCGTGATGACTGAAATTTCACACAACAAAATAAGCATCAGTACCAAAAAAATTAATGACAGTCCATTTTTTCGGTGATCAAAACCGATCAAGTCAAACCGATCCAAATCGAACCAAGTCGATCAGTTTCAAAACTGAACCGACCAGTTGGTTGGTTTGGTTCGGTTTTGTTTATTTTCAAACCGATTAACTTCGATTTGACTTCGGTTGTGACCAAATAGGTCGACCACCGACCGATGCACACAACCTCTCGGTAGCTCGTTACTAGCAATTCGTTATGGTATGTGGTTGGGACTAACTTTGATACCGAGGAGGCCATCTTGGCGAGGCTATCTGCTCACTAATTTTCCTCTCGCAAAATCCTTTTGATAACCATGTGTGGTATGATAATGGCCATCTTCTTAGACTTTTGATTATACAATCGATTCTTTTCTAATGGCCATCTTCTTAGAAATAATCAACTTAATTACTGGTCATGCGGACGACTACGTACGATCATCACTTTCTCTATGGTGATGTAATTCTTCTCGATTTCTTGCATCGGGCTAACTGCTAAGTAAAATATTGAGTCCTTTGCGATTTTGGTCTGGACATGGCCGGTAGCAAGTGCTCTTTCAGATGCTTGAATGCTCGCTGACATTTATTATTCCACTATAAGGGCTTGTACTTTTTGATCGCCTTAATGAACGACAACAGTAGTGACTTATCGACCGACCGTGCAAGAAAACATTTTAGAACAAACATTATTTAGGTAAATATCTAAATTTATTTAATCATTCCCGGTGAGTTCATATTATACGTATCTTTACGCCCTCCGTAGTGAACTCAGATCGTTCAAAACCAGTATTGGTGCATCATAAATGCATTCTTGAACTGGACGCAGGAAGACAAAGTGGTAGAGGGAGACCAAAAACAATGAGTTTTGGCTCTTACCTACGCCGAAGTCCAAGGGTAGGCCGTTTGCCTATAAATACCACATGACTTGTGCCATTCAAAAGGATCGAAGGTCGGAGGGTCGAGAGCTAAAGCCCCCTTGTAACCAAAAACTCTTCTCCACACACTGCTTGTGAGCTAGAGTTAAGGAGGTCCCCTCCATCATCGGCATCGGATCGTCAACGGAGTAAAGAAGCTGGCCGCACGCTTGATCTCCACCACTACCACTCGCCAGATCTCTTGTTTCTCGCTTATTCTTAGAATTATTTTGTAATAGAGATTATTTGTCAGCAAAACAGATATTCTTCTTCTCTTTTATAAAAAGTTGTTACCACTTTCTTGTAAAAGAAAGAGAAGAGGGTTAAAACAAAAAAAATAGCAACATTGTTGTGGAATACCTTCTTCACCGACGAGAAGGCGGTGACACAACCCGACACCTCTTTGAGGGGTACCACGCAGGAATCGTTGGTTGTGGAGTTAGACCCATAGGCTTTCGAGAAGATGCTCTCGGAACACTACAAGAAAAAGACCCTATTATAACGTTTGAAAAGAGGTTATTACAACGGTTCATTTATAAGCGCGACATAATTTTCACAACAACACATAATATGATGGGTTTGAGAAGTTTTTGGCCTATTATAACGATTTTTGGCGCTAAACGTTATATAAGATTAGAACATATGTAACGTTGTTTGAAGGAGTCGTTATAAAAGGTAATAAAAAACTGCTGTCGCGGCCGCTCGAACCCCCGCTCTTAACTTTTCAATTTTCGCGCCCCATCGAATTAGAAAACCCTCTTTTCTGAAGCAGTCTTCTCTCTCCTCCTCTCTCCCCTCTTTCAGAGTTAAAACCCTTTCTCCTCCGCTCTCCCCTTCTCCTCTCTCTCTCCTGTCACTTTCCCGAGCCCCTAAACCCTCTCCTCTTCTACTTCCGCGTCTCCCTTCGTCGCTTCCTCCCACGCCACGTCTCCCTCCGCCGTTGTCTCCTTCTCCACGTCTCTCTTCGCCTCGAGCCGCTGAGTCTCTTCCTAATTTCTGTAAGTTTAGGGTTAGGGTTCTAAGTTGTGTCCTAATTTCTATCATTGTTTTGTCCTAATTTTTGTAAGTTTATAATTTTTGTCCTAATTTCTGTTTGGGTTAGGGTTAGGATTTCTGTCCTATTTTTTCTCCTAATTTCTGCTCTGGTTGGACCTTTTTTTTGTTTTGTTCAAATTTTTTTTTTTGTCATTGAAGTGTTTTTTTTAATTACTGTTGTGCAGAAAGTGGGAACAATCAGCCAGAAAGTGAGCAAATCTCCTTCAGTTGAAGGCATTGAAGGTATTGAAGGAAAAGTTCATCTAATTGCTATGTTTTACTTGATGAATTTATGTATAACTTGCTCGATGAAGTTCTCTTCGTATAATAAATTTTGGATTCTTCTCTTCGTATGTTGTTATGTGTTGGATAATAAATTAACAAATTTGCATGCACACTTTCAATGACAGACATTTGATATTTATACAAATGTGTAATTTTGGGGGCTCAAATTGAGGGTATAGAGTTGGTACCAATCCTTTTCTGATACATATGACCAGAAGGATTTGAATGGCTGCTATATAACATGGTAATGCATAATATAAGATGTTAAAGGGAGGAAGACAATTTGGTTTAGAGCAGGGCTTTAGAGTATTAGAGGTGGAGTGGCAGTATATCTGCCTGCAGTTGGGCAGTACAAAGAAGAAGAAGATATAGGTTTGCAATGCACTTGAGAGTATCTTGTGAGTGTAGATAGAGGAGGGTTAGAGGAGGGCAGTGCATGAACCTGAGAATTACACTATCATGATATGCAGAACACAGAGAAGGGGCAAGGAAGGGATTTGTATCAGTAATTTAGGGGAGTCGAATAGCATTGGCATCTGCTGTAGGCAGCAGGTGATGAAACCCCTGGCTTGGTATGTCATTTTGGACACACAAGGATACATGGTATTTGTATATGTTCATGTAGTAACTTACAGACATGTAGCCCCTTTTAATATGTGTTATATATACATAGTTAAATGTATGTAATGTGTGAGGGTTTTGGTATATAAAGTTAGGATATAGATTCAAGATTGAGTTAGAAATTAATGTGTGGGGAGCTCGAGCCTTGGGGGCCCTGGGTTCAGACCTTTAGACTGAACTGGGATCAGTCTTGAGCATGAGCATGGGCATGAGGGATATCCTACTTGGGAGATGTTTTAACCTTTAGAAATGGTTTACATGGATGTGTATATGTTGTATGTACACCTATATGTTGTATGTACACCTATATATATATATATATATATATATATATATATATTTATATATATATATATATATATATATGATACTCTAAGTGCAGGTGCTGCTATGTGGGCAGTGCACTGCATACAGCAGTTTGAATGAGTGTAAGTACAGTATAAGTATAGGGATGTAGGCATATAGCATTATATCACACATATATCTAATTATATATATATATAATTGGTATGTAATAGAGTATAGTATGGCAATGTTGTGCACAATTACTGACTACTTGTTATAATTTTTGTTTAACCTAACGTATTAGTATTATTGCAGCATTTTGAAGGGATTAGTATGGTTCCTAATAATTCTATTAGTCAAGTTACACTGTCGTAGTGTCTTAGGCTATGATGTTATTTCTGGTGTGTGATGTGAGAATAAATGGATACGTAAATTCTCTTCTAAATCCATTTGCAACTGCCAGGCTCTGTTATTGCCCCTGCTATTGGAAACATAAGCAAGACACAACCAAGTCATCTGAAACATAGGCTCTTCAAACAGAAGAGTGTCATATATTCAATTTTATTATATAGAACCGCATGAACATTATCACCTCACCATTATTTTATTTCTTTTCAAAAGTATTTTATTACTTTTAACCACATGAACATTATCAAAACCCTTGATCATTGGAATGAATATTGAAGCATATGATAAAAGAATCCGATTCTATATAGATCAAATTCTAAAATATTATGCTTGCTAGTCAAATACTGAATATAGGGCTAACTATATGTAAAAGAATCTGAATCTATATAGATCAGTAGTTTATAAGCAAGATATCTTAGTCAAATACTGAAATATCATGCTTGTTAGTCATGATAAATCTTAATTTGTTATACAGATGGATAAATCTTGTATCAGAGAATGTTGTCCAAGATTGACATTTTTGTTAAATAATTTATAGAATAACGGTTTTCTGATATGCGCTATCTGTTTTTAAAAGAGGCAATGATGATCCTTATCAGATTGCTAATTTTTATTTAAGAATAAGATTTGGCTTTCTTTTTCCTCTCTTCCGATGGCGTGGTGGCTCAGCTGCAGTCAATTTGGTAAGATATAAATATTTATATTCTGATGGAATCTCTCTTTATTCATCCATTCATTCTTTTTTTTTTTTATCAATATGGGATAATGACAACAATGAGAATTCTTATTAAGTGAATCTCTACTGTGATGGCGAGACATGTTACTGGAGCCATTTGTCGATCTGAGCCTCTTATCAGTCTTCTTTCTTTTGGCTTGTGCTTTGGTGTATTGGGTAAGTGTAAGATATTCCTGGGAATTGGGAGTTATGTTTGGACAATCTAAACTGCTAGTACAATAATTATGTAATTAGGAAGGATTTAAATAAGTTGTATTAGTCACAAGGGTTATAGGAACTACATTAGCAGTATCAGAGAAGGCTGTCCAAGATTGACATTTTTGTTAAATAATTTATAGAAGACGGTTTTCGATCTGGAAATGCCTTGCATTTGTAGGAACTACAGTAGCAGTATCTTAATACGATAACAGTTTTTTGATATGTGCTATCTGTTTTTAAAAGAGGCGATGATGATCCTTATCAGATTGCTAATTTCCATTTAAGAATAAGGTTTGGCTTTCTTTTTTCTCTCTTCCGATGACGTGGTGCATGGCTCAGTTGCAGCTAATTTGGTAAGATGAAAATATTTATATTCTGATGGAATCTCTCTTTATTCATTCATTCATTCATTTTTTTATCAATATGGGATAATGACAACAATGATAATTCTCATTGAGTTAATCTCTACTGTGATGGCGAGGCATGTTCTTGGAGCCATTTGTCGATCTGAGCCTCTTATCAGTCTTCTTTCTTTTGGCTTGTGCTTTGGTGTATTGGGTAAGTGCAAGGTATTCTTGGGAATTGGGGGTTATGTTCGGGCAATATAAATTGCTAGTAGTATCAGTCACAAGGGTTATAGGAATTGTTGTAAGTCCACTTCCCGATTTTATTTTATTTTATTTTGATTATGATTAATTTTTATGGTCATTAGGATTTGTACCTGAGCTCATAAGAGAGCTATGATCATATTATGGTCATTTGGCCCATATATAGTTTATATAAGCATTGTTTAATTATTTTATAGCTTATTATAATTTTTAGAGATTTTTAGATATTTATTTATTAAGGTTTAATATTTTTAATGACTTTCAAGATTTTACAATAGGTTTATTTGAGACTATTTTGAGACCCAATATTTTATGTAGGCTCTAGTAGCTTATAAATATTTTCTATAATTTTATAGAATTTTTCTGCAATTTTTAGATATTTATTTTATTAAGTTTTATATATTTTAAAGGCTTCCAATATTTATTATGAGGCAATTTGAGACTAATATGAGGTAAATTATTTTTATTTATATTTGTCACGCCCCGATCCTGGAGGATCGAAAACTAGCCACTGGGTGTGATGTCGTACAAGTCTAGATTGCACTTGTACAAGGCAAAACCATTACAGTTCCTGGTAATTCTCAGAAATCATCGATAACGTAGCAGAACAAAGTAGATAAATTGAAGTCACACAAGATATGAAGAAATGTATCTCTTTATTATAATCATAATAGATTACAAGACTTGCAGCGAAATACAGAGTTTACAATTGATTACAAGACTCTTGAATAGCCAACTGAATGTATACACTTGCCCTTTAGGCTACAACTGAATATACCGACTTCTTTACAATGAACTTGCCAATTTGGCTACAATCTCACTGGTACAACCGAGTTCCACTGTTTCATACATTATGTCCCGTATAGCAGAAGACATCGTCTTGAAAGAAGAGCTTCTGCACACCCATCCGATTCATCGATGCCAAGCACTGATTCACAGGATTTCCTCCAAGCAAACACCTGTAATATTGCCCACAACGTGGGTCAGTACATCATCAATGTACTGGCGAGCGGTACTGGCCCAACTCACCTAAGAAGACAACACTAAGTAATCATGTTACAGAACATTATTAACAGTGGTCTTTCTCGTTGCCTTAGGGTCAATTTTATGTTATAGCCGACAAGAAGTAAAGCATACAAATCTCATAGCCAACATAATTTAAAGCATACTGTTATCACCCTTTGGTGATTCTTACCCACGGTCGTGTAGCCATCCATGTATATTTATAATACTTACTCTGCCTGCACAAGACATTGTTAGGAACAATATCATGATTCAATATAAATATCACCGTTCAGGTGATTCTTACCAACAACCAACATCCTTCCCTGTATTTGAGTAATAACTTACTCTGCCTGCATAAGACATCATTAGCACCGGACCTATCTAAATGAAGGTCACTGGCGACACGCCATCTTGGACTGACTTACAGGTATACAACGCCCTTGCCAGTGCAGGTAGCTAGCCCCACTGCAAGTCCTGTATACCGTGCTACTACTTCAGCACTGCTACTACTTCAGCATTGGTTTCCCCCAGGACGAACCGGGTTCCATTGCCCAGGAATACCGTTCGAGAAACCACCTTGTCGACAAATTGTCCATGACCATGCAACTATATGCAACTTATCTATAAAGGAAACATATAATGCATGGTAAGAAAAACTAAGTAATAACCCATCATTCTCATTCGTATTGCCATCTTGCCATCTTGCGTTGAGCCAATGCTCACATTATCATCTGCCCAATCCAGGGTCTTGGCGTAATCAACATTCTACATCGGCACAGGATAATAGAATATTGTTACCCAATCTCTTTGCCATATCTTTGATACCATACATCTTTTCAACCAACTCAAGGTACTCACCGTCCAATCCTTTGGGACTTGGCATCTGTTTTAGCATACATTCATTTGAATGCAATTCAAGCATACTCACTGCCCAGCTCTTGGGTCTTAACATATGTGTTACCAACTATTCATCGAGCCAAAGCTCGATATACTCACCGCCCAAGTATTTGGGACTTTGCCTTCATCTGTCATGTAATTCATCGCAACAGCGTACAAGCATACAATTCATCTATCCACAACAGTTTATGTTCAGGTGATTAATTATCTTTCATTATCTTTCCAAATTTTATGCAAGGTGTTATTGAACAACTCAACAAGAAACATAGCATACTCATCCTTATTTTAAGCGTGAAGCTAAAGGATCTTTGAAGGATTCAACACTATTCACATTCATAGGACGATTCCCGCCACGATCGCATAGCCTTCCAAGCGATGCTTCGCATAATCCCAAGTCCAACAAGGCTTCATCGAACCAACCATCCATCATAAGGCATCTTGCGGGTCGGGGCACTACAATATATACCACTCAGAAAAAGTTTCGTCCTCGAAACTTAAAACAAAATTTATCCCCAAAACTTCAACCGACTTTTTATGAAACTTCTTAACAATCAACTTACACCATTTAATATTTCTCCGCAATCTCTCGATTGATTTTCAAGTAATGTACTGTCTCGTTATAATATCCCAATTGATTCAAAATAGTTTACCATCTTTGATCTTTCCTCCGACACTCGTGCAAATCCTTTAGCACATGATAATCCTCCCCGTGGCTTCGTTTGAATTCAACATATCACTTAGTTGAAATCATACACATATTTTAGGCGTCACCAAAATACATGCATTTCAGCCAAGTTCAGTGATAGAGAAAGTGAACGAGCTACGGTGTAACTTCCTTTTCGAACATCAGTAATTCTTTTGGAGCATCTCGTATAATCCCACTTTTTTATTCAATATCCCAACTAACTAATAACATAATAGATGTTACCAATTCTAACTGGAGAAATTTTCCTCAACCGATCCAAAAATTTTCTAAAGTATTTCGACTTAGATATATCAAGTATTCCTTTCAAGTTCATTGTCATCCATGCCACCAAAGTTGATAAATCCTATTGCCACATTTCATTTTGATACCCCGATTCTCGTCGATCAAATCTTGTACTCATCATTGTTCGCACCCATACACTTTGTTTGTAACTTGTAAATTTTCTGATCATAATCCACCTTCCAAATCGCACAATCCATTCCACTCTAGTAATATTTCTCGCTGTACTCCAACATTTTCTCGTATTGATTAAGCCAACATATTATCCTCTCGCATAAGCCACTCTCATATTCCAGCAACATTAATCCCGAGGGTCATTCCTATTCACATTCGCTCTCGCCGATCTCGGATGCATGCACTATCCAATTCCATCGTTACACTTATTCTCTATTTTTATATGATCCATAAAATTATTCCAACTGTCTCAAGGCACTACCATCAATTTTCGCAGCTCAATATCAATCAACCAAATCCAACCAGTTCTAACAATTTCTGACGTTCCAACAAGGCAACCAAATTTTTGAAACCAACATGATCCGTCATCCCATCCAACATTATAACACCGAATTTTTCCAATCTTTATTCCATTCCGAAGTCTACCTTCCAACACATCTTACTCATACCGACTATACTCACGCAACAACAATAAGGACATCCTACGGTTTTCCAATAGTCAACTTAGCATTCAGTCAAGTCTCTATGGTCAGCTAATCTAAGCTAAACCAGACATTCAGCTAACTCATATGAGATGGATAGCTATCAGGGACATATCTCTTATCTTAGAGGCAACCAATTCTTATCATAGAAAAATTCTACGGTTTGACCAACTTAGGGACATGGGACATCACCCCAATCTTATGAACTTATTCCCAACACGGACAACTGAAGAACATAGCCAACCAATCTGAAGCTTAAGCAACCAACCAACATTTTAGGTAACCAACCGACACTCTAGTCAACCAACCGACATTCTAGGCACCCAACCAACACTATAGGCAACCAACCAACAATCTAGGCAACCAACCGACAATCTAGGCAACCAACCGATATTCTAGGCGACCAACCGACAATCTAGGGTCAAGTCTTTCTACCCGTGCTCATACTCGGGCCATATCCAATGAAGTCTCATTCTAGACTTACCCGCAACCGACCAAATCTATCCGACAATTCTATCCAACAATTCTATTCCACAATTCTATCCCACAATTCTTATGGGTCAATCCGAAGCTATCATATAAAACTTATCAATCGAATATCCAAACTTTCAATTTTCACTTGCATAGACATAGCATCACTTGTTCAATCTGACTTGCATCCTCATATCATACTCATATTGTCTATTCAATCAGGATCAACTATTCCGAGTCAAAATCCAACATTGTTACCTCAACAGTTTATCACTTACGATCTCTTCCCTATGGTCTCTTCGCGACATATTCATTCCCCACATTTTTAGATCATCGATACGGTCCATACTCTCTTAACCAACGAAATAAGACAACTATATAATCATATTTCTTCCGAGGCATCTTTTATAAATTTTCTAGCACCAATACGGTCATCTCTTAGCAATTCACGTTAACCATCAATATTCGTTTTGCATCATCTCCTTGTGATTCCATAAGAAAATTTACTATTCATGCATCGATCCAATCTCTACGGTACCAATCATCTAGCATTCGTACTTCGATCATCCAATTGAATATGATATAACTTAATTAGCTAAGTCATAATCCCACAATTCTATATTCCACCAAATTTGTTATTCATGCGACAACATCATCTACCGACATGGTCTATTACATATCGCTGTACCTCGATACTTATTTGTATCCCAGCCATTCGACTCTCATAAGGAATGTCTACTCTTTCATGCATTAAGGGACAAGTACCCATTCTCTATGCCTCAAAATAGTCAAGGGTCATAACTTTGTTAATTCGAGACATCAATTTCTCTCAAGCATACTGCACTACGTGCTAAGATCATCTATTCCTCAATCCCATTCTCAATCTTTTCGGTCGTCGGTGCAACTCTCTGCATCTTCTAATTCATTCGCAACATTCCGATAAGCGTCTAACATCACTATCGATTCTGCCGATGTCCAACATGCAATTTCTTTTACTCAATTACGACATCGTTTTATATTCGGTCCATTTTATTCTCCCAAATCTTTCAGTAGCAACACCACACTCTCGTTACCAAGCCTATAATTCTTTTACCCAACTGATCCAAGTCTTCGCCTGAATATAAAATTTTGTTTCTTCCCAACCAAGGCATTCATTTCATATTATCAATTCTCTTATTACCCAACATAATGCTAACCGTCCAGGCCTAGCGATGGTTCATCTGAACGCATCAAAAATCTCACAACGGATCGTCCGACTTAACAATCAGGGGACACACCTAGCCGTCATGTATCAATCGTAAGCTCAACTACGATTCGATACCACCCAATACCTTATAGGTAAAGCAATCACAAAATCATAAACACATCAAGGGTCAAGGGACATCTTATCACGACGAGGGTATACGTAATATACCTCTCAGAGCTCAAGCCATTCCGACACAATATTCCCTCGCATCAAACCAACGTCCAATATGGACAATCCATCCTGCAGTGGTTATGCTGACCATAAATATCGACTCAAAATTCTGTCGATTCTCATTCACCGAAATCCATGCACATTCTGTTCCAACATACCAAGCCATCACCTACGGTCGATTGCTGCATAACAATAGACTCAAAGAATCCCACGCATAAGACATCCGACATACATGACAAACTTATTATCACATCACATCATTGTTATTCTTTTTGGTATCTTTTTAGAATTTCAACAAAGCACACATATCACAGTCCACATATTTAGACTTATTGTATGGAACACCAAGTGAGAGGTTAGAATGATCAACGAACTTTCAGTCAAGGGAACAACTTAGAATAGTTTGGAAGCAACACAGAATAATCGCAGAAGCACTATGAGTCATCATAGAGGCAACTTTGATTTTGTCACGACCCGCACCCGTTTTTTTTTTAAAACGGATACAAGACGTGTCCAAGCCAGCCTACGCCGCAGTGTCGGCGGTAGAACGCTGTCACGGCCATGAAGATCAAAATCACAAATAATGCTCATTCACAAAATTAATTTAACTTACAAAGATCACAAGTTTTACATTTTGCAGAAAATATAAACTTGTACAAATGTGAATGACTACAACTCATCTATCTAACGAGTCTCTAAGCTTTTCGTCTGCAAGTATACCCGGCACTCCCCAAGCTAAGTGAATCCACGACTAACCTGAAAAATGTTGGTTTCCAGTCAGGAATGGAACGAGCACAATTCACTGAATGCAATTTCAAATAAAGAAATGACAATAAAGCAAATGTTAGACATCAATCATGAGTTTTGAAAATAACAGTAAATACAGAAAACCAATAGCAATAAATAGACACGAAATACTTTCCCCAACTGTTAGAAGTACCTTTGATATGTGATCGGTCTGAAGTACTACACCGCACGGTCTACGAGGTCTACTTGCATGAAAAATAAACACGGTCTACGAGGTCTACTTGCATGAAAAATAAACACGGGCTACAATGTCTACTTGCAGAAAATAAACACGGGCTACACTACTTGCAGAAAATAAACACGGGCTACACTACTTGCAGAAAATAAACACGGGCTACACTACTTGCAGAAAATAAATACGGGCTACACTACTTGCAGAAAATAAACACGGGCTACACTGTCTAACACGGGCTATGGTTAGATCACATATCTTTGGTACTTCTCATTCCCGACTCCACAATTTATAATAGAAAATAATCACATAACCAATGGCCAACCAATAAAATATAGTGAAAATCAATATCGAAATGCAGACAATAAACTGTACTCGCCTGGGGTCCTTAGCTGGTGAAACAAACCATCTCGTTGGGTCCAGAATAGTCCGGCTAGCTAGGCGCGAAATGAACACGTTCAAGTCACAAGAAAATATGGATTCGATTAGTTGCGCTTGTAAAAGACTTAACCGAAGAGGAAATTGATTTAGAAAAAGTTCTTCATAGTTATAAAAATTATGGTTATCTATTTCGAGAAAATACTTATAAATTATTTTTGAAACATAATAGGTATTAACCATCTTTAAGAAAATATTTATTGAGTAGAAAATTCTTGATAACAATATTAGAAGGCATTAATCAATTAAAATTCCAATGTTTTAAAATTATGAATAAAAACACAATTAAATTATTAAAAATGTGAGAAGCCCAAGCCCAAAATATGATTTATAATTAAAGCCCACATAACAAACAACAACATAAACATAGTATAAAAATAGTATTGTAAATAAATCCCAAAAAATATATCTATATTATCATAAAGATTTTTAAATCTTAAGCCCATTTAGAAAATAACTCATATAAAGCCCAATACTACTAATCTACTATCCACACTAAAGCACGTACTTAATTAAGCCCAAATAAGTAAAACCCAAAATACTACTAAATATTGATTCACGCCCTTAAACATTTAAATTTACAATTTAGGCCCAAGCCTAATAATAAGCCCACCCATTACTAACAGCAATCCCTGCTGTTCTCTGCAATAATAATAATAATAATAATAATAATAATAATAATAATAATAATAATAATAATAATAATAATAAAGAAAATAATAACCATTTCAATCCTTATTATATATATATTTTTGTTTAGTCCAACTCAAATGTTACTACTAAGCATAAAGCAAACACAACACTCCCATTGATGGGGTAGAGAAAACGTGTAGCATTTAATGCTGCTACTCTTTTCTCTTAGCAAAGGAAAGTAAAAAGGGAAGAGAGAGAGATTAATAACTCACTTTTTTTCTTTTTTTGAGAGAGAGTGAGAGAGTCAGGGGAAGCCAAATGAGGGGCGGTTGCTGGCGGCGGATGGCGCCGTGATCCGTGGCGCGACGGCTGCGGTGAGCTCATCGTGCGCGGAAGAACCGCCTGGTCGGGAGAGGTGCACGTGCGCAGCCCAAGGATGGCCAGGGCTTGGGACGATGGGGAGCCACGGAGGAGTTCCGGCGAGACTGGCGCAGTGGATCGGCTCCTTGGAAGGAGGACGGCGTTGGGGTTCGGCACGGGATCCGTAGCCACAGGCTCTGGAGGCGAGCACCGGCGGAGGTTCGTCAGAGCTCCAGCGTTGGGTGCACGAGTCGCACGGGAAAAGGCGCTGGAGGACCAGCGGTCACCGACGCGGCTGGGCAGAAGGTGGAGCTCTGACGAACCTCCGCCGGTGCTCGCCTCCAGAGCCTGTGGCCACGGATCCCGTGCCGAACCCCAACGCCGTCCTCCTTCCGCGGAGCCGATCCACTGTGCCAGTCTCGCCGGAACTCCTCCGCGGCTCCCCTTCATCCCAAGCCCTGGCCATCCTTGGGCTGCGCGCGTGCACCTCTCCCGACCAGGCGGTTCTTCCGCGCACGATGAGCTCACCGCAGCCGCCGCGCCATGGATCACGGCGCCATCCGCCGCCAGCAACCACCCCTCATTTGGCTTCCCCTGACTCTCTTACTCTCTCTCAGAAAAAGAAAAAATGTGTGTTATTAATCTCTCTCTCTCTTCCCTTTTTACTTTCCTTTGCTAAGAGAAAAGAGTAGCAGCATTAAATGCTACACGTTTTCTCTACCCCATCAATGGGAGTGTTGTGTTTGCTTTATGCTTAGTAGTAACATTTGAGTTGGACTAAACAAAAATATATATATAATAAGGATTGAAATGGTTATTATTTTCTTTATTATTATTATTATTATTATTATTATTATTGCAGAGAACAGCAGGGATTGCTGTTAGTAATGGGTGGGCTTATTATTAGGCTTGAGCCTAAATTGTAAATTTAAATGTTTAAGGGCGTGAATCAATATTTAGTAGTATTTTGGGTTTTACTTATTTGGGCTTAATTAAGTACGTGCTTTAGTGTGGATAGTAGATTAGTAGTATTGGGCTTTATATGACTTATTTTCTAAATGGGCTTAAGATTTAAAAATCTTTATGATAATATAGATATATTTTTTTGGGATTTATTTACAATACTATTTTTATACTATGTTTATGTTGTTGTTTGTTATGTGGGCTTTAATTATAAATCATATTTTGGGCTTGGTCTTCTCACATTTTTAATAATTTAATTGTGTTTTTATTCATAATTTTAAAACATTGGAATTTTAATTGATTAATGCCTTCTAATATTGTTATCAAGAATTTTTTACTCAATAAATATTTTCTTAAAGATGGTTAATACCTATTATGTTTCAAAAATAATTTATAAGTATTTTCTCGAAATAGATAACCATAATTTTATAACTATTAAGAACTTTTTCTAAATCAATTTCCTCTTCGGTTAAGTCTTTTACAAGCGCAACTAATCGAATCCATATTTTCTTGTGACTTGAACATGTTCATTTCGCGCCTAGCTAGCCGGACTATTCTGGACCCAACTAGATGGTTTGTTTCACCAGCTAAGGATCCCAGGCGAGTACAGTTTATTGTCTGCATTTCGATATTGATTTTCACTATATTTTATTGGTTGGCCATTGGTTATGTAATTATTTTCTATTATAAATTATGGAGTCGGAAATGAGAAGTACCAAAGATATGTGATCTGACCATAGCCCGTGTTAGACAGTGTAGCCCGTGTTTATTTTCTGCAAGTAGTGTAGCCCGTGTTTATTTTCTGCAAGTAGTGTAGCCCGTGTTTATTTTCTGCAAGTAGTGTAGCCCGTGTTTATTTTCTGCAAGTAGACATTGTAGTCCGTATTTATTTTTCATACAAGTAGACCTCGTAGACCGTGCGGTGTAGTACCCCAGACCGATCACATATCAAAGGTACTTCTAACAGTTGGGGAAAGTATTTCGTGTCTATTTATTGCTATTGGTTTTCTGTATTTACTGTTATTTTCAAAACTCATGATTGATGTCTAACCTTTGTTTTATAGTCATTTTCTTTATTTGAAATTGCATTCAGTGAATTGTGCTCGTTCCATTCCTGATTGGAAACCAAAATTTTTCAAGTTAGTCGTGGATTCACTTAGCTTGGGGAGTGCCGGGTATACTTGCAGACGAAAAGCTTAGAGACTAGTTAGATAGATGAGTTGTAGTCATTCACATTTGTACAAGTTTATATTTTCTGCAAAATGTAAAACTTGTGATCTTTGTAAGTTAAATTAATTTTGTGAATGAGCATTATTTGTGATTTTGATCTTCATGGCCGTGACAGCGTTCTACCGCCGACACTGCGGCGTAGGCTGGCTTGGACACGTCTTGTATCCGTTTTAAAAAAAAATGGGTGCGGGTCGTGACAAGTTTTTGTGGTGGCCCATGCAGGTCATATATATGTACGTTCATAAAAGGAGTCTGTTGGGAGATTTGATAGAATCCCAATGAGATTAGGATAGAATTTTGTGTTAGGTAACCTTTTCCCAAAAATATTTTAAACACCAGTTTAATTTAGCTCAAAACTAATTATTGGATAATTATATTAATTTAAATCAATTTTGCTACTATCAACTAATTTAAATCATATGCTATCAGAATTTTATCAATTAATGATCGACTTAATAATTTTTAAAATAATATTAATATTTATCATAATAATTTAAATTTCACGAAAATTCAGATTCAAAATTAATAATTGATTAACACAATAATTTACAATAATATTCAAATTTATCAAATAATGTAAAGTATACATCCAAAGGTTTATTTAAAAACATATGGACAAAGCCTTTTTATTATTTCAAAATATTTATAACTTTTAAAACTATTTTCTAAAGTCAACCATCTTTTAAAATCCATCACAAAATTCAAGGATAACTATTTTTATCAAAACTTAATTAGTATTTTCAAATCCTAAATTTAAAACTAGTTTTTATAGCAGAAAAAAAATCATAAAATATTATTCACAAACTCTCGAGGAAAATTACCTTTAAACACAATGAAAAAATAATTGAACGTCTAGGAAGAGGAGTTACAGATTTCATCGCGGAAGCAACTTTGAGTATTCGCGGAAGCAACTTTGATTCACCGCGGAAGCAACTTTGAATAATCGTAGAAGCAATCTTTGAATCATCGCGGAAGCAGCTTAGAATCATCTTAGTAGCAACATTGATTTGAAACAAATCGAATTAGAATCCAAGGACGTAAAGCCGTGCTCTGATACCATTATGTCACGTCCCGATCCCGGAGGATCGAAAACTAGCCACTGGACGTGATGTCGTACAAGTCTAGATTGCACTTGTACAAGGCAAAACCATTACAGTTCCTGGTAATTCTAAGAAATCATCGATAATGTAGCAAAACCAAGCAGATAAATTGAAGTCACACAAGATATGAAGAAATATATCTCTTTATTGATAATCATAATAGATTACAAGACTTGCAGCGGAATACAGAATTTACAATTGATTACAAGACTCTTGAATAGCCAACTGAATGTATACACTTGCCCTTTAGGCTACAACTGAATATACCGACTTCTTTACAATAAACTTGCCAATTTGGCTACAATCTCACTGGTACAACTGAGTTCCACTATTCCATACATTATGTACCGTATAGCAGAAGACATCGTCTTGAAAGAAGAGCTTCTGCACACCCATCCGATTCATCGATGCCAAGCACTGATTCACAGGATTTTCTCCAAGCAAACACCTGTAATATTGCCTACAACGTGGGTCAGTACATCATCAATGTACTGGCGAGTGGTGCTGGCCCAACTCACCTAAGAAGACAACACTAAGTAATCATGTTACAGAACATTATTAACAGTGGTCTTTCTCGTTGCCTTAGGGTCAATTTAATGTTATAGACGATAAGAAATAAAGCATGCAAATCTCATAGCCAACATAATTTAAAGCATACTGTTATCACCCTTTGGTGATTCTTACCCACGGTCGTGTAGCCATTACTGTATATTTATAATACTTACTCTGCCTGCACAAGACATTGTTAGGAACAATATCATGATTCAATATAAATATCACCGTTCAGGTGATTCTTACCAACAACCAACATCCTTCCCTGTATTTGAGTAATAACTTACTCTGCCTGCATAAGACATCATTAGCACCGGACCTATCTGTATGAAGGTCACTGGCGACACGCCATCTTGGACTGACTTACAGGTATACAACGCCCTTGCCAGTACAGGTAGCTAGCCCCACTGCAAGTCCTGTATACCGTGCTACTACTTCAGCACTGCTACTACTTCAGCATTGGTTTCCCCCAGGACGAACCGGGTTCCATGGCCCAGGAATACCGTTCGAGAAACCACCTTGTCGACAAATTGTCCATGACCATGCAACTATATGCAACTTATCTATAAAGGAAACATATAATGCATGGTAAGAAAAACTAAGTAATAACCCATCATTCTCATTCGTATTGCCATCTTGCCTTGAGCCAATGCTCACATTATCATCTGCCCAATCCAGGGTCTTGGCGTAATCAACATTCTACATCGGCACAGGATAATAGAATGTTGTTACCCAATCTCTTTGCCACAATTTTGATACCATACATCTTTCCAACCAACTCAAGGTACTCACCGCCCAATCCTTTGGGACTTAGCATCTATTTTAGCATACATTCATTTGAATGCAATTCAAGCATACTCACTGTCCAGCTCTTGGGTCTTAACATATGTGTTACCAACTATTCATCGAGCCAAAGCTCGATATACTCACCGCCCAAGTATTTGGGACTTTGCTTTCACCTGTCATGTAATTCATCGCAACAGCGTACAAGCATACAATTCATCTAGCCACAACAGTTTACATTCAGGTGATTAATTATCTTTCATTATCTTTCCAAATTCCATGCAAGGTGTTATTGAACAACTCAACAAGAAACATAGCATACTCATCCTTATTTTAAGCGTGAAGCTAAAGGATCTTTGAAGGATTCAACACTACTCACATTCATAGGACGATTTCCGCCACGATCGCATAGCCTTCCAAGCGATCCTTCGCATAATCCCAAGTCCAACAAGACTTCATCGAACCAACCATCCATCATAAGGCATCTTGCGGGTCGGGGCACTACAATATTCTGGGAGGTTAGATATACTTCCTGTAATTTTCTATAATTTTTAGAAATTTTTAGGATTTTATTTGAGTTTATTTGGCCTTAGAATGATTTTTAAACCATTTTCTGAAAATTAATTATCTAGTCATACCCAGTCAGCGCTGACCGGGCCCACCCATCAAGCATTGTAGGGCCCAATCAGCGGGTGCTGACTGTACCTGCCCTATATAAATATATATATTTTTGCTGAACATTAAACCCTAATTTAATTCTGGCCGATTTTGAGAAAACTTGTTCCAAGGAGATCTCCGACTTCCCGAGGAGATTGCCGTCAGCCCCGACCTCGAATCCGTGCGCCGTTTTTTTATTGGATTCGTATCGAGGTAAAATTTCTGAATATATAATTTTTTTTCTACAAATTATTCCTAAATTTCTGAAGAATTCGTAGCGTGTCGGTTGTCCGAAACTTGACACGTTTTGATATTTTTGAGATTTTGGGAGAACCAGAAATCGAAATCACGAACCATTAGAAGTTTCAGAAAGCTAACACAGAGCTATACGACATATATTTTTCTCAGAAATTAATTCGTTCATCTAGTATTTTAGTTATTCAGTTGAACTCAGAATTGATCGATAAATCATCGTTTTGGTCACGGTTAGCCATAACGGTGATACCTTTTGACCAAAGCGTGATTTTATAGCAGGTCGATTCCAGCATCCTCACGACACTGAAATCTATCAAGGTGCACTTTAAAATCTTGAGTTCATAACGTTTGACTAGATAGTCAACGGCACGCCTCGATTTGCGTGCTATAGTTTTCAAAATTAAAAAAAAAGACTTTTTATGGCCAAACTTGCATGTTTAGATTATATTCAGATTATATTAGGTTAAATTAGTTTTTTAAATAATTTATTTCAGAATTAACTATTAATAGATTAGTAACCCAATTAGCCACTTATTCCATAAATTTAGAACTAGAACCTTAGAATTGACTTGTGGTATTCGTGCATGATTCGTGGTACGATATATGTTATAGGTTGACAGTTTCTAGATCGATAATCCCCTCATCCATGACTTATGACTACGATTTATGCAAGAATTCAGGCAAGTACAGTATTGGATTTATGTTTTAGTTCATTATAACATTTTTTCTATCGTTTCCTTGTTTGATATCCCGTTGAGACAATTCTTGATATTTCGTTGAGACACGATTGTGACACCATAGTTATTGTATCCTTCTTAGTGTATCATTGACCGTTATTGATTGTTAGAGAGTCGGGAGGGAAAATACTCGGTAAGTACGTGAACAAATCCAACTATTTTGATTATGGATAGCTAAGTCATACACCCCACGTATGAGTTAGCCGTATCCTATTATTGTGGATAACTATCGTATGATGTGCCGTATTAGCCCAGCCGTTCATGTATTAAAAGGTATTTCGTACACACATAGTTGTTCATATTTTTCCTTTATCTAGTCCATTATCTTGTTAGTTCACATCTTGCTAGTTTATATTTTGCCAGTTCATATCTCGTTAGTTCATACCTTACTAGTTACATTCTGCTAGTTCATATCTTGCTAGTGCTAGTTCATATCATATTAGTTCATCTCTTGCTAGATCTTTATATACTCTTTGTCATCATGGTTTCTCGTTGTTCTATCTTATTTTGGACTAACAACATTAATTGCAATATGGTTGTACACTGCTCGTTTCCTGATTGGATCGTTATTATAGGTGAGATTGACGTGCATACTGAGATAGAGACTCGAAGGCCAAACCATAGAAGACTAGTTAGTTGTGTGGTAGTTTTCTATAAATGTAAAAGCTTAATTTCTTCTTCAAATGTAAAACTTCTATATTTTGTAAAGTTGATTTAGTTGTTGTGAATGAGCGGTTAGTATTTATGAGCACTTTGTTTATTGTGGGCTAGACAACGTACTAATACCGATACTGCGACGTAGGCTGGGCTTGGACACGCACTCGTATCTCGAAAAGCGGGTGCGGATCATGACAACTGTTGTTACAGCAAGAGATCAACTCGTTTAGTGTAACTTAAATTGTTCATGGATGGTGAATCTGGAACTTTCAGACTTGAGAAGTTCTTTGTATGCGCCTTGAAGGCCCAACATCTTGTTGTCATGTACTATAAAACGATGTAATGTGTGATTACTTTCAAGTAATTTTTATATGTGCTTCTATCATTTGTCTGTCTTCTGCATATAGTAAGTAGTCTTGATTTTTCAAAATAAAATTGCTTTGTGATGACTGGTTAGTTCTGTATATAGTAAATAGTCTTGATTTTTTTCTTTTAGCCTGTATATTGAGATATCTATTAGTTGACACCAAAAATATATAGTTAATTGGAATAATGCTTTCAAAAAAATTTCTTCAATTTTGTTTGGGATATCCATCAATATATATAATTAGGAAGGACTAAATAGGTTGTATCAGTCACAAGGGTTATAGGAACTACAATAGCAGTATCGGAGAAGGCTGTCCAAGGTTGACATTTTTGTTAAATCCACATTCTGATGGAATCTCTATTTATTCATTCAGTCATTGCTTTTTTATTCTGATGGAATCTCTCTTTATTCATTCTGATGGAATTTTTGAGTGAATCTCTACCTCCTGTGATGGCGATGCATATTCCTGAATCTGAGCCTCTTATCAGTCTTCTTTCTTTTGGCTTGTGCTTTGGTGTATTGGATCATGGGTAAGTGCGTTGCATTTGTAGGCAGTAATCTTTATACGATAACGGTTTTCTGATATGTATCTGCAGAGGGTTCATTTTATGGTATTACTGGAAATGTGTATCTGCAGCCAATGTATAGTTTGACAGGTATTTGCAGAGAGGTTTTCTGAAGTTTGTCTTCTTATTTATTTAAAAAATCAATAATTTTGTTTGTACTACCTCTATTTGTAGGGTACAGTGTTGACTTTTGAAGGGATATACAATGTTGGCTTTTGAAGGGATGTCACAATTTGGTGTTGGTGAATACAAAAGGAATGTTTCAATATTTTGAGGCATGTTGCCCTAAATGAGAAAGATGTATATATTTTTGGTGTTGGTGATATGTTGGTGAAACAAAAGTTGAAAAAAGAGTGATATATTTTGAAATGTAATTGTGATATGTTGGTGAATCAAAAGTCAAAAAAAGAGTGATATATTTTGTAATATAATTAAGATGGTGTGATATTTGGATATTTTTAATAAAATATTTAAATGTTAGTTAAATTTCATATTTATGTTGACTCAGAAAATTAATATGCCTTTTATAACACATTCAATTATAAGCATTGACAGGTGATATATATATATATGTGTGTGTGAATAACCAGAATAGAATGTTAGAAAGCGTTATGTAAACATTCTTTTTATAACGTTTCATGAATGTTTTATGAATAGTTTCAGAACCAGATCATTTTAGTAAGCATTATGTATATATAAACTAGTCATAACGCTTTAGAATTGATATGTTATATATAATGATAATATTAATGTCGTTTTCAAATTTAGTGTTATATATAATTGACTTAATTATCTCGTTTTTAATAAAAAAAGTGTCACATAAGTGTTTTCCATAAATAAATTTACTTTATTTATTTTGATTCTGGGAAAATACAACTGTAGGAATTCGATCTAGAAGACGATCGCTTTATCCCTTGGACGATGCGAAGAAGAAAAGCTCTCAAAAATTTGACAGCAATTTAGATATTCTGTATATCTGTACAATGAATGAGAAGAGAACTCTATTTATAGAGTCAAAAAATAACTAAAAAGATAACTGTTTTCATAACCTATGCATAGTTGATAATCACGCAGGACTCAAACGTACGCAAGGTTAGTGAGGAGTTACTAGACGTGGCCTGTAACTGTTGGACACATGGCAATCATGCATGAGTCGTGTGCAAGTTACTGGGGCATACGTACGAGAGATCCGTGGCATGGCTGCCACGTACTCCGATCTGATAATTTGAGATGAAATCTACGCCAACTGGTTGAGGATGAAATCCACGCAGACTTGGGGCAGAAGGCTTCAGAATACACGCCAACTTGAGGCAGAAAGCTTCAGAATACACGCAAACTTGAGACAGAAAGCTCAAAATTCACGCAAACTTGAGGAAGGAACATAGAAGTTCAAAATACACGCAGACTTGAGTCAGAACGCCCAGCTGTCTTGATTCGACGTGCCTCGACTGGCACAAAATCTCTGACATTGATTTGCTTTGTCAGTCATATTAAATGATGATAAGTCCTTTTGGCACGCCAACTTGATAAAGACTGAATCTTGTTGAGAAAGATTTCGAAAGTCACGCAATAGTCGGCTGAGATCTCTCGAGTACCGTGCATACGTGGCATACGAGGAGACATTCTTTGACTGTCGTACTGTCAGTCATAATGACTCTCTGACAAATGATGAGCTGTCTCTATGTACCATTTAAACTCTGCGTATATTTGAGGAAATGGTCTGATAGAACTCAGCGTGTATTTTAGACATTGTTCTGATAGGCTGTATTAACTCAGCGTGACTTCATTTTTTAGGCCTACAAAACCCCCTTCAAAGTTTTTGAAAAATGATAAATTATTTCGAAATACTTTGAAATCGAGATGATAAAATGAATTTAGTCACGCTGAGATGATTCAGGGAAAGATTTCTTCCGAAATGATTGGGCTGTTCAGATTCTGTGCGGTTTAGGATCCCGTGTAAAACTCCTATATCAAAGCAAATGATGACTTTGCCGTTTGAAATTCTTCGTGAGCCTATAAAAAGGCCATAAATCACTTCCTTCTTTCTTTACTTGCTTTAAAGAGAGAAAATTTCACACAGAAGAGAAACTTCGTCTTCTCCGACTTTTCCTTCTCCTTCTCAGCAATGGCTCCTAAGATCGACGCTCAGGCTAAGGGCAAGGCCCCTGCAACGTCTTCACGTGCCACCACCGACAGACTTCCTCACCGCGAAGCTACTCATCCCCCTATGCAATGTAAGTGACAGATGGGGATGCGAACTGATGAAGACGAACTGATGAAGATGAACTCCACATAGAAATCTTAGGATTCGTAAAACAATCAATAATGAACTTTCAAAATATATCCCCCCTTCTTAGGGCAAAGGATATTAACAAAGTATGTCCCCTCTTTAGGGTTGGGCATACTTCACATCTTCGTGTTTACGAAGCTCTGTGTTTTACGCAAATGAGCATGGCTCTCATGACTCTGCGTGATTTTTCATATGTTGGCAGAGATGTCGATGTTAAATTATTTACGCAGACTTCTGAGAGTCATCCTCTGGATAGATTAGTCTTGATCTGTCAGCGTATTTTTTTTGTCATTTTCACTTCAATGTGATTCTGGCAATGATGCGTGACTTTTCATTCTAATCTGTCTAGACTTTGCGTGAATTAATCACATGCGTGAATAAATCATTCAGCGTGTCTTTTTGATCTTTGCGTAATTCTAGCAGAGTATCTGTCTGAAGTCTGCGTGACTTATGAAATTTTCTTTGAACACTGCTAAGCACGCATAAGGCATATAGACATAGATTTTTCTGAAGTCTGCGTGACAAAACATATATGATTTCCTCTTTTTCTTTTCTGTAGTGGACATCCGAAGTGAAGAAGCTGATTATGAAGGACATTTGAGCTTCTCTTTCAAACATGATTTATCTCATGTACAGTTTCCTCAGTTTGACACTCCGAAAACCAGACTATCTTTGTTGAAGAATCAAGATCATACCACTCTACTCTGTCTGATGAATGGTGAACCATTGCAGAGTCTTGACCGGGTGTTCCATAAGAAACCAGCTTTTCTGTTGGGGATGCCATAGCACTTAAGTCACAACCAAAAGGCATCAGGGAGAAGGTCTGCTTCTATTTTGAAGGTGATGCAAGGAAGCACATATACTGGCCGAAGGTATCTAGGGGTTTGTCTATCATGCGATTCATGCACACCAGTTACCCCAGAAAGATGACATGGCACTTAACAGAAAATCAGCAAGCTAAGGCGAGAAGAATCATTTGTAAGAAAGACGGATTCTACAGTGCTCCGGAGAATCACGTATCCTTGTTTCGAGGTTTGAAGCCGGGAAGTGTGCCACCCGAAGACTCATCTATATTGAAGCCATTCAGGATGCCTGTTTTCATAAATGAGTTCATGGCAAATGAGAAGGCATTCTATCCTACTGATTCGACGCCGAGGATGATAGGCTTAATGAATCAAGAGAATATGAGGTGGAGGACTCTGGTCCATTGGGTTCTGGAGAAGTTTGAGAATGAGCTGAAGCAGATAAATCTCTATGACGCGATCGTCAATTCCTCCTACGGCTTCAAACCCAACCCATTTCTATTCCTGGCCTTGGTTGAAAGATATAACCACCGGACGGAAACATTTATGACTCCCAAAGGGGAGATGGGTTTTGCCCTTCATGAGATGGAATACATCTCTCATCTGCCTTCAGGCACACTGCCGTATGAAGAATATGTGCCTACAACCGAGGAGCTAAATTTTCTGTCGGAGAAGAACCCGGAGATGGTGCATC
This sequence comes from Iris pallida, assembly GCA_029216955.1. Taxonomy (NCBI): domain Eukaryota; kingdom Viridiplantae; phylum Streptophyta; class Magnoliopsida; order Asparagales; family Iridaceae; genus Iris; species Iris pallida. The sequence continues at coordinate 2,977,180 of JANAVB010036819.1, forward strand.
TGTTTGAAAAGATGATATGCCATTTCGGCACATGCACTCTGTATTATAAAAGTGCTAAAGAAGAAGCTGGCTGCCACATCCAGAAGTGGATGTCTTATCTTTTCATGAATCATGAGAAAGATGAGAAGAAGATAAATGAGAAGAGAAGGTATCAAATTAACTCCTTCAAGCCCCTCTCTGAGAGTGAAATCACCAATCTACTAGAGAAGTATGATTGTAAAGATTTTACAATCAATGAAGACTGGTATGAGTTTAAAGCCGAAACCACCTTCAGATCATATGTGAGACAGAGTGGAAAACCTTTGTCAAAGAACGGTCATTTAGCCGGATTCCTTTCTCTCTGGCTAAGAAGATTTGTTGTTCCTGGCTCCAGCTCTTTGGATAGAATACATAGAGGCGTTGTTTTTTCAGCAGTGCGCCTTATGTACGGCTATAAGACAGACTTATTATCAGCGATGACTTGCAGGCTGAACGCAGGTCTTCGAAATTTTGTAACCAATATGCTATCTAATCAAAGGAAGATGACCGATGAATTTCCAAGAATAGAGATTCCCTATACTTATTTGTATGGTTGGCTTCTTCTCCATCACGACGGTCTGATACCTCCGGGAGCAGGAGGGAGCGGCAACCTCTTTTTAGAGAAGTACGCTGGGGAAACTTTCTGGAAGGTTCACACTCTTCCAGAATGCAGAAATGTTTTGAACCGATCATCACATTGGTCGATTCAATGTGCTTCTCCGCCATTGGGTTATGAGAGCATGCCTCTGAACATGATAGATGGAGAAAAAGGACACAGGCTAGATGACGTAGCTTTTCAATGGCTGCAGCGGATTCGGCCATCTCACCTGGTATATCGTCATGAAGAAATGACGTACTTAGAACCATATCTACCGAGCCGATTTGCTCGACAATTCAGATATGACCAACTTCATGTTGGGAATGCCACCACTTGCCTTTCTGCTCGTGGAGGACTAATTGATGGAGCTCGGGCATGGAGATACTTCACGGCTAGAGATACAAAAGTTGAATTCTCTATGCCGAATCCTCTATCCAGGGCGGGGACGAAAATGCTCTATACATACGCCCGCTTCTATGTTTCATCGAGCACTTTCATGCCGAGTTTTCATTTGAAGACTTTTGTTGCAGAAGACGACCCAGCTCCATCAAAGAGGTCGAAGAAGAAGGTTGTTATTCAACGATTTACTCCGGAACCTGAAGATGAGACTGCGAAAGTTGAACCCTTATATGAATTATCTCTGGAGCAAAACTTTCCTGACGAAGTTCTTCCTCCAATATTCGTGTCCATCTCTAAGAGGAAACGAAGTGATAAATCTGAGACAGTCTCTAAAAAGAGTACTAAGTCTCAGACTTCCAAGAAGAAAGGAGTTTCAATAACTGCCACCTCATCTCTAGGTGGCATCCCAGTTGATGAAGACGATGCTGCCGACAAAGATGAAGATACAGATAAAGACGATGCTCCTTTGATAAAAAGGAGATCGAGAGGCAGATACGTCAAGAAGACTGTCGAAAAGATGAAGGGCAATAAACTCCTGGAAACTATTATGAGTGGAGGGATCTTGCCAGAGATCGATGAAGCAGTTTCCACGGAGAGAACAGAATCTGATTATGTTCATCTTCCAGCAATTTCAGCTGAACCGACTGAGGCAGAGTCGACTGTCCCGACGACAAGTGGAGTAGCTGCTGAACCTTCAGAGATGAGGATTATCCCTTTTGAGCACGGGAAAGAGGGTGTCATCCAGGCATTAGATGATCAAATTAAATATTCAGAAGAAGAACCAGCTCCCGGGGCAGAAGTTAGAGAACAACCGGAACTATCAGCTGCTGATGAGTTATTGAAGAATGTTTGTAAAGACATCATTCTTCAAACTAACATTCCAGAAGAGACTGAACCTGCAGTCAATACCGAGTCCATGGAAATTGAAACTCAAGAACCTAAGCTCGCTATTGTTACTGTTCCTGAGATTCATCCATCTCAAGAAATAGATGTTGATGTGAATATCATGGATTCTGGATCAGAGACCCATCCTAAAGCTGGGGATCCAAGAGAGTCTGAAGAAGAACACTCTGAGAAAGAGGAAGAGGCTGAAGAGGAAGAGGATTGGCATCCTGAGACTTCCACTCATTATGATGAAGATAAAATCAGAGGAAATAGAATGGAGCTCAGTTCTGAACCTGCTCAATCTCTTGATAATGCTCCAGCACTCAGTACTTTTGGAGCTGGTAGTAGTCACATAAAGCAGGTGTCAGACACCATTATGGATCGACTGCGAGAGGATGCGAGACTTCCTCAACATATAGAATATGAACCTCAGTCTGGTAGACTTTTATTTCAAATTCTGTTTCTACTATTTCTTTTTCTTTATATGCTGATTTATTTTTCCTTTGACTAGTAGGAACTGCTGCAGCAATGAGCTCGACTCATGCTCCATTTATCCAGACTGATGTTGATGAAAGGAGCTCGTATTTGCCAACTTCTCCAGTGGCACATACTTCAATTCCCAGGACAGAGAACGTACAAGCTTCTTCTTCAATAATGACAGCAACTCCTGGGTTTGAGACGGGATTGGCAAGGACTCTGGGGATGTATTCAGATATCATCTATTCATATCTGGATACGTACTCCAGGCGTTTCTTGAAAGACGAAACTATGCCCTTCTCTGAGCTCCGAACGGTGGTCAATTTCTCGCTCCTAGCACTGCGACATGCTGGCTGTGAAACTCAATATATCTTCTTTGAACATCTCCTAAATGAATTGGAAATAACTATCCGAAGATACTGGGAGATGAAGAAAGAAGATATTAAATCTTTGACTGTGGCTAAGATCGCTCGATTGGAACATGAAGCCCAAGCTCAGCAAGCTGCTTTAGAGGAATTTCTTGCTTCTTCATCGGAGAGGTTAATAGAAAAGGGTGAAGAAATACTAGCTACTCGTCAGAGAGTAGAACTTCTGGAGAAGGATGAAATATCAAAAGCTGAAGAGCTCAAGAAGTTGAAAGAGGAGCTAGCTCGTCTTCAGGAGCGAATTACCTTCATGGAAAAGGAGCAGGCTGAGGTCGTCACTGCTCGTATATCTGAAGCTGAACGCTGTCAAACTCTTCAACAAGAGCGAGAGCAGATGCATGCAGAGCAAATTGAAGAAGTTAATCATCGCCAATCTGCTATTATCACTTTTGATGAACAAAATGTCGCAGTCGAAGAGCAAAAAGAGTTCGCAAAGCTCATGATGAGAAAATGAGTACTGTACTTGATCGTATTAAGGAGCTAATAACTCCTAATAAATAGAACTTTTACATTTTCACTTGTAATCAATATTTTGATTTTGAATGAAGACAAATGAGAATTTTTGATCTGATTTTTGACTTTGTTGTTTTGATAATGATGTATTCATAGAAAATATGTTCAGAGGTAAATAATACATGACACATTTCAATAGAATAGAATATACAAATGAACTTTGTAATTCTATCAGATGATATTAAATCAGAGATGATCTTAGTTTAATACTGATTAGAAAAAATAGAATTCAGACATAACAATATCTTTGAACTCGATTTTCCATGATCTTTTGACTTGAGAATCAAAAGACTAGATATCATTTTCATAAATATGATACTGAGATAGAAAATTTAGAGGTAATATGGACGTGATTTTCTAGATATCAAATTTGCTAAGAAAATGATACAAAATAGAATATCTATTTCCACTGGGGATAAAAGATATCGAAACGATTCTTGTAAAGAACAATGACTTTGGTATTTTTACTAGCTGGGGAATGATAGGAGAACAATCTTGACAGATGAAAATATTACACATAATATTTCTTTAAGAATTTGCCATTAATGGGCATCATAGTGACTTTACCATCCATAGTGGTAAGCTGATATGCCCCATTAGAGAAGACTTTATTTACAATGAATGGACCTTCCCATTTTGCATCGAACTTGCCTTTACTCATGTGCGTTATAGTCATCAGACGTCTGACTGTAAGAACAAGTTCTCCTTTTTGATATGTTCGAACTTTGACTTTCTTGTTAAAAGCTCTTGAGATTCTAGCTTGATAGAATTCGATATTCTGTTGAGCATATAACCGCTTTTCATCCAGAGCTTCTAATTCCTGAAGTCGAAGACGATCATTATTCTTAGTGGTAAGTTCATTAGCGATTGCTATCCTTAAAGAAGGAATTTGAATCTCTAATGGAAGAACAGCTTCGCATCCATACACCAGAGAGAAAGGTGTGCATTTGGTAGCATTACGAACTGTAGTACGGTAAGCCTATAAACATTCACCGAGTTTCTCACTCCAATTACGTTTGTTGGCAGAAACAAACTTCTTTAAGAGTTTGATGATGGTCTTATTGAAAGCTTCTGCTAATCCGTTAGCTGCCGGATTATATGCGGTAGAAGCCACATTGTTGATCCGATGATCGTCACAGAATCGAGTAAATTTCTGGCTGACAAACTGTGGTCCATTATCATGAATAATGCGTCGAGGAACACCAAATCTGTAGATGACATGATGCTTGATAAAGTTGATGACATTAGAAGTTTTGACTTCAGATAAAGGAATAGCTTCGGCCCATTTGAAGAAATAATCGGTTATTGCGAGAATAAACCGATGACCTTTTGATGACGGCGGATTGATCGGGCCAATAATGTCCATGCCCCAAGCTTCGAAGGGCCATGATTTTGCCATTGGATGTAGAAATTCTGAAGGTTGATGAATAAAATCCGTATGGATTTGACAAGCTTTACACTTACGGGCATATTGAATAACATCATTTACCATAGTAGGCCAATAATAACCCATACGTCGAATACGGTCTTGAAGTTTTGGTCCAGGCTGATGTGCTCCACAAATTCCATCATGTGCTTCGCGGATAATTTGTTGGGCTTCACTACCGGCAACACATCGAAGAAGTAAACCATCATAAGCTCGACGATATAAGGTTTTTGTAGTATGATTGTAATAAAATCTGAGTGATCGTCGTCTGATAGATGCTGCCTCACTCGGGTTATCTGGAAGAATATCATACAATACGAAATTTAAGAAAGGAAGTCTCCAATCTTTATCAGTATTCTGAGTCTCAGCTGAATTACTGAAGATGAATTCCATACTAGAATCAGATGAAGATGATAATGATTTACGACTTAATCCAAATCCTCTTGTTGTATTGACATCATGAGATGTTGATTCTTCAATATCAACTAGAAGCCCTAGAGTTAGATTGTTTTCGAGATAAAATAATTCTCGATTGCAAACAACAATCATTTGTTGACGTCTAATCGGAATAGCTAACATCGCCGCAAGATTAGCAAGAGCATCAGCTTCTGTGTTACATGCTCGCCTAATATGCTCGATAAAGAATCCTTCAAATGAAGAAGCCATAGATATAGCCGATCTATGATAAGGAACCAGATCTTGATGGTGAACTTCATAAGTACCCCTTATCTGATTGACAATGAGTTTAGAATCTCCATACACTTCCAAATGTTGAATATTCAGATGTTTAGCGAGTTGAAGACCAATAAGAAGTGCATTATATTCTGCTACGTTGTTTGAACATGGTTGATCGAGAGAATAAGCTCTTTGGATAGCAAGACCTTCTGGCGATACAAGAACGATTCCAACCCCAGCGACAATGTCACCATTAGGACCTATTCTTGAAGCTCCGTCAAAGAATAGATGCCAAGTAGGATCTTCTTCAGCAATTTGGTTTGAATCTAGGACTTCATCTGGGATTTCATCGTAGAGTTTTGAATTTTCTGGAATTGAATGAGCAGCCAGAAAATCAGCTAAAGCTTGTCCTTTGACCGATTTCTGAGGGATATAATGCATATCATACTGAGCAAGTAAAATTCTCCAGTTAGCCAATCGAAAATTCAAAACACTTGGTTTCTTCATCATGACTCGTATATGATTGATCTTGGAAATGACATGAATGGTCTGGCCAATGATATAATGTCGTGTCTTTTGGACAACGAACATAAGGGCTAGACATTCTTTTTCGACCGGTGAATATCGAGGTTCAGCTCCGGTCATGGTACGACTGAGATAGTAAATGGCTTGTTCATGACCATTTTTATTCTTTTGAGCGAGCAACGCACCCAATGAATGACTCGTTGCTCGGGTATATAAAAGGAACGGTATTCCTGAAATAGGAGGTACCAATACTGGGGGGTTCATCAGATACTGTTTTATGTCATCAAATACTTTCTGACATTTGTCAGTCCAGACGAAAGAAACACCTTTCTTTAAAAGTTTATTGAATGGTCTGCAGCATCCTGAAAGATTAGAGATGAATCTCCTGATATAAGCGATCCTTCCTTGAAATCCTCGTATCTCTTTTAAGGTGCGTGGAGGACGCATCTCTTGGATGACTTTGATCTTCTCGGGATCTACGTGTATACCTTTCGAGGTAATGACGAAGCCGAGAAATTTGCCACTAGAGACGCCTAAGAAGGACTTAGTAGGGTTCATCCTTAATTGATGTCGACGTATTAGATCAAATATAGTTTTCAAGTCTTGGATGTGATCCTCTTTTTGTCGACTTTTGACTGCAATATCATCAACGTAGCATTCGGCTATTTTCTGCAAATGTTCACGGAATATAGTACTCATAGCTCGTTGATAAGTTGCTCCTGCATTCTTGAGACTGAATGGCATCACTGTATAACAGTATGTACCGATCGGTGTTCTGAAGGAAGTGTGTTTCTCATCATCTGGAAACATTTTAATTTGATTGTATCCAGAATACCCATCCATAAATGACATCCGTTCAAAACCACAGGTGTTATCGATCATAACATCAGTAATTGGTAGGGGGAACTCGTCTTTAGGACATGCCATATTGAGATCACGATAGTCTATGCATACTCTGATCTTGCCAGTCTTTTTAAGGACAGAAACTATATTAGCCACCCAATCAGGGTGTTGTTCCTCTATGATAAACCCAGAAGCCATGAGTTTATTAACTTCGGCTTCAATTGCATCCATGATGTCTGGACGAAATCGTCACTGTTGTTGCTTGACCGGTTTAGCATTTGGCATGATATTGAGTTTGTGAGTTGCTATCTGTGGATCAAGTCCTGGCATATCTTCATAGCTCCAAGCGAAGACGTCGATGTATTCGCGAATAAGTTTGATCATGTCTTGCTTATCAGTTTCTGAAAGGCTTTCACTAATGAATATTGGTTTGGGGGATCCCTCTTCACCAACATCTATTTGAACGAGTTTATCTTCAGTTGGAGGTTCTCTTTGCTCGAATCTAAACTCCCATTGATTATCTAACCTTTGGGCCCATTGTTCTGATTCGGATGAGATTTCAAATTCGTCTTCGTCATCTTCTTCAGGATCATCAACGGAAACCATGTTAGAAGACAAAATGTTACGGTGGAAGTCACCAATACTTGTATCAGAATTCTAAGAGGAGGTACTAGAAGAATCAGATCTTTTATCTTCGTCAGATTCGGGATCTTCATGGATGATATTGATAAAGGGAGTAGGAGCGATATAACCCAATCCGCATTTCGTCCTTCCATATTTTAAAAGAGGAATCCGAACAGGCATTCTTCTTTCTCTTCCATTACTGAGGCCAGTTCTGAAGTCATGGCCCATATTTTTGATAATATCTTTAGATTGCTGGCTGTAACAACGCAACTGTAATCTTCCAGAATCATCATTTCTATCATCATCTTCAAGGTTGATAGGGTTTTTTGGTCCTTTGTAAAAGAATATTGGAATGTCTCCTGGTTTTCTGCTAGGTACTAGAAAACATGAACCTTGTACTGATTCTAAGGATACTTCTGTATGAAAAGTCTGTACAACTCCTATGGTTATTGTTTTCAAGTCATCTAACAATTGCAAGTAATTATCAACATGATTACAAACATCAATATACTGCAAAGATGGAGACTTTTCATTAATTTCAAAAGTAGTACACTACTAAAATATGATCTATTAGCGACGTAATTTAGCGACGGCGTAAAATTACGTCGCTATATATGGAAGTCAGCGACTCCTTTATATAAACATCACAAAATGTTGCTGAATAGCGACGTTCAGCGACAGGTATAAAATTACGTCGCTGAATAGCGACGTTACGTCGCTGGATTATTAAAATATGTCGCCAGTTTACGACGTTTAGCGACGTCCTCATGTGACGTCGCTAATATTTTTACTTAGGGCACATCGTTTCGTTTTTTCCACTCACTCGAAATTTTCAATTTTTCCTACTACTCCTTCCCCCCCTCCGACGATTCCTTCGGCGACCCCTTCCCCCCCCCCGGCGACTCCCTCCCCCCCCGGCGACTCCCTCCCTCTCCGGCGACCCGTACCCCCCCGTCGAGCTCCTCCTCCTCGAGCTCAGGTAAACCCTAACCTAACTCCTCCTCCTCCTCCTCCTCCTCCTCCTCTCCCACGGACACACACACACACGGACACACACGCACACACACACAGAGACACACACACACACATACGGACACACACGCACACACACACAGAGACACACACACACACACACACACGGATCACACGGACACACACAGATGGACACACATACACACACACTGGACACACTGTGTCATGTTGTGGTGGACACGAGACACTATGTTGGACACGTACACATAGCCTAGATCCTTTACCAACCATTTATTTTCCATTTTAACATGTTTTTATATATCAATTTCTAAATACCCTATGTTGACTGATACCTTGTTAATTTATTGTATTTTCTAATTTTGAAAACCCAGTTTTGACAACCATTTTAACCTAGTTTAATGCTTTAATTTAGATGTTTAAAACCCTAGTGTAGTGTATCTATATGTGTGCTGATTGAGTTTCAAGTTTGGGGTGATTTGGTTAGAGTTTTGGTTCTCGATTTGGGTTTGAGGTGAATGGGTCTGAAATATGTTATAGGAGTATGTAATGTTGTGTGAAATGAACTGATTTCCTTTCTTTTCCTTTCCTATTTGACTGAACACAGTAAATCCCCTTACTATCCAGATTGGACTGACCTATAGTTCATATCACTCACTCACTCACTCACTCACTCACTCTTGCCTAGGTACACACACGTATATAGCCTAATACAAGCATGTTAGCCTCCCTCATATACACGTATATATGACTGTCACATGTAACAGTCAACACACTCACCCCCCATTCACATGTGCATGTACACACACCACCCACTCTCTACTTCTCTCTCTCTATATATATATGTTTGATAGATGGTATTGTATACATATATACATAACTATATCATGTAACTCATATGTGATATAGGCATATAGCCTATGTTAGAGTGTCTAAATATACGAATGCATGAAAGTTGCCTTGTCTTGTAATATAGGCATATAGTATATACATGCCTATATATATATTATATGTATATATCTATATAGATATTACTTGTGTGTATGAGATAGCTTGAGTTGACTTTGGTCATTATTGGTACTTGAATTGATCGGAACAAAGACCCCCAATATCGGTATCGGTCAATATTTGGTATCGGTCGGTATCGGATCGGAACATGCCAAACCGTATCGGTATCGGCCGTATCGGATCGGTATCGGCCGATACTTTAAAATTATATGAAATAGTAGTCACCCCCAAGGTTGACTATTTTTACTGAAAGTCAAAGTAGAGTAAACATCTGACCTAGATTGGACTAAAAGTTGACAAAGTCAACTATAGGTCAACCCTTGACCTAGTTTGACCTTGTTTGACTTTGTTTGACTTAGCTTGACCTTGTTTGACTTTGTTGTCTTCATGTTTGTTAAATGACACCCAGATACTAGTTTTAGTTGTTTAAATGACACCCAGATACTAGTTTTAGTTTCAGTTTGCTTTGGTAACTCACTATTGCTCATTACTTGGTACTAGTTTTAGTTGATTGTGTTTTTTTAAGACTAAACAAATGACACCCAGATATTACTTGTGTGTATGAGATAGCTTGAGTTGACTCTGGTCATTATTGGTACTTGAATTATAGGTTAGGCTTGTATAGCCTTGAATGGTGTGTGCTAGCTAGTATTGGGATACCAATAGCGATAAGGTAAAGGGTACCTTGGTAGGTCATGACTAGAAATAGGATATTTGACTTAGATTTGACCTTGTTTGACCAAGGTTGACTATTTGACCTAGTTTGACCTTGTTTGACTTTGTTTGACTTAGCTTGACTTAGTACAACCTAGTTTGACCTAGTTTGACCTTGTTTGACTTTGTTTGACTTTGTTTGACTTAGCTTGACCTTGTTTGACTTAGTACAACCTAGTTTGACCTAGATTGCATATCATTGTTATTAGTAACTGTCCGCTACTAATGTGTGTCCCATAATAAGACATAATATACGAATTTGTGCCTGTTGGATAATGTGTGTCCATCTTTGCAGAATTATTTCCAAATGAATATGAATTACTACTTGCGGAATCGTTCATGGATGTACAATCGTCGTCCTGATGATATGTGTGGTGTGCGGGATGAATACATAGCGGGAGTAGAGCAGTTCCTGCAGTTTGCTAAGGCGTTCCCTCAGTACATGGACGGCACCAAAATTAAGTGTCCGTGTGTAAAATGTCATAACGTGAAATATTATCCAGAAGTGGAAGTGATATATCATTTGTACTCGAGGGATTTCACGCCTAATTACTATCAGTGGACCGCACACGGAGAACTTGTGTCTTTAGCATCAGAGCCGGAGCCTTATGTTGAGCCGTATATGCATGCGGGACCTAATTTTGTTTCAGATAATCATGCATACGACGACGGGTGCGTGAACATGGTTTTCGATGCTGCGGGGCCTAGTTTCGTTCATGATGCACCTGAGGAGGCACCGAACGCCGATGCTGCACAGTTCATGGAGTTGTTGGAGAATGCAAGGACTCAATTGTATCCTGGTTGTGAGGATAATTCACCGTTGGAGGTGGTTACAAGACTGTTGAGTATTAAGTCAGATTTTAACATGTCGCAAGAATGCTACAACCGAGTGTTGGAGTTGATTATAGAGATCTTGCCGGCGGGTGCTACGTTGCCTAAAGACTTCTACCGGTCTAAGAGGATGGTGAGATCGCTCTGGATGGGATACGAGAAAATCGATTCCTGTCGCAATGGGTGCATGCTGTACTACAAAGACGACAAGGACGCAGATGTGTGCAGATTTTGTGGTGCTGATCGCTATAAGACAACTAGTACAGGAAGGTCTACCGGTGCAAGAAGACCGACCGATTCAATGCACTACTTGCCTTTAACGCCGCGGTTGCAAAGATTATTTATGGTGAAAGAGACGGCCGAAAATATGAGTTGGCACATGCGAGAACAGATTGAAGGAGTGTTGGATCACCCATCCGATGGAGAAGCGTGGAAGCACTTTGATCGAGTGTATCCAGATTTTGCTTCAGATCCACGAAATGTCAGGTTGGGACTATCTTCTGACGGTTTTACTCCTTTTGGTCTTTCGGGATCCCAGTATTCGTGCTGGCCTGTGATTGTCACTCCGTATAACCTACCGCCTTGGATGTGCATGAAGACTCAGTACATGTTTCTAACCGTTATAATTCCTGGTCCGAACAATCCCAAGAGGAACATTGACGTGTACTTACAGCCTTTGATAGATGAGTTGAATCGGTTATGGGAAGTAGGCGCTAACACGTACGATGTTTCCAGGAAGCAGAATTTTCAGATGAAGACAACCCTTATGTGGACCATCAACGACTTTCTAGCCTATGGAATGTTATCTGGATGGAGCACTCATGGCCGTCTCTCATGTCCGTATTGTATGGACCGTAGTAAGGCTTTCCGCTTGGAACACGGCGGAAAACCGTGCTTCTTTGATTGTCATCGGCAATTTCTGCCAAAAGATCATCCGTTCAGAAGGAACATGAATGCTTTCCGTACCGGCGTTGTAGAGAAGGTTGATCCACCGCCAAGGTGGTGCGGAGCCACGATATGGGAGAAGGTTAAAGATTTTCCAAGTGCTATAGAAGATCCTACAACTGGGTACAAGTGCGATGGATTTGGTAGAGTTCATAACTGGACAAAGAGGAGCATATTCTGGGATCTGCCATACTGGAGTACCAATCTGATCAGACATAATCTTGATGTCATGCATATTGAGAAGAATGTGTTTGATAACATAATTAATACTGTGATGGACGTAAAGGAAAAAACGAAAGACAATCCCAAGGCCAGGTTGGACTTAGAAGAAATATGCAAACGCCCTGCGTTGTATTTGATACAGCAGAATGGAAAATAGTTCCTGCCGAAGTCAATTTTCTCGCTGGACAAGGAGGATAAAGTGAGACTTTGTCGGTGGATCCAGGGCCTAAAATTTCCAGACGAATATGTGTCAAATCTGAAAAGATGTGTCGATCCGAAGGAAAACAAATTGACGGGTATGAAGAGCCACGATTGTCACGTATTCATGGAGAGGTTAATTCCGATTACATTTCGGGAATTCTTACCGCAGGCAGTTTGGGATCCATTGACGGAGCTTAGCATATTCTTCAGGGATCTTTGTTCTAAGAAATTGCTCATTGATCGTCTAGAAAAGTAAGAGAAGGACATTGCGGTAACACTATACAAGCTAGAGAGGGTATTTCCTCCTGGATTCTTCGACTCTATGGAGCATTTGCGGATTCATCTATCCTATGAGGCACGTGTTGGTGGACCCGTCGAATATCGATGGATGTATCCGTTCGAGCGACATTTGAATCACCTAAAAAGAAAGGTAAAAAATAAGTCATGGGTCGAGGGTTCTATTTGTGAAGCCTATGTTCTCGAGAAGATTACAAACTTTTGTTCGATGTATTTCAAGCCTCATGTTACAACTAATAGAACAAGAGCTTCCAGAAACGACGAACGAGAGCTTCCAGATTACAAACTTTTGTTCGATGTATTTGACTCTATTGGATGTTTGTGAGGATGTGTGTCTGTGATATTTACTTTGCACTGCCTCATATTTTTATTGTGATATTTACTTTGTGATATCTGCGACGGAATGACAAATATACCTATGCTGGGTTATAAGCGATGATCTGATATACAAAGGAGGTGCTGCCGAAATTTTAAAAAAATATATTGTGTATTTTTGTTATGATGTGTGTCTGTGTTTACAGTGAATGTGAAATGCAGTGTTCGGAACCATCGACAGTTTCGATTACTGTTGTATGTTTTATCTTGGATAGAAATAGCAACAGTTCAGGGTGCACTTCTGAGAGCTTCATTTTCACGTCCTTCACTTTCTCGGACGTCGTAAAGGTTCCCGAGAAGGTGAAGGACGTGAAGAGGAAGCTCTGAGAAGTGCACCCTGAACTGTTGCTCTTTCTATCCAAGATAAAACATAGAACAGTAAGCGAAACTGTCGATGGTTCGAATACTGCACTTCACACACACTGTAAACACAGAAACACAGCATAACAAAAATATCAATTATATTTTTTTAAATTTTTTTTAACATTAGTGACGTATAGAGACGTTCTGTGACGTACTGCGACGGCAAATAGACGTCGCTATACATCGCTCGACGTCGCTAATATACGTCGCTAAGTTGCCCACGTGGCCACGTAGATGCCATGCCTCGTCATCATTTATAAACTTTTGAAGCGTCGCTAGTGGTCGCTTTACGTCGCAATGTTGGCGACGTACTGATACGTCGCTCTCTGTCGCTCATTTAGCGACGTCTAGCGACAATGGACGCCGCGTCGCAAATAGCGACGTTCGGCGACGAAAGTATCATCTGCGACTTGCCTATAAGCGACGTACGTTTTTCGTCGCTAAATACGTCGCAAATCATTTTTAGCGACGTATTTTCTGTATTTAGCGACGTCTCCTAACGTCGCTAATCTGGGTTATTTTAGTAGTGGTAGTATTTACATCAGAAGGAGGTTGAACTTTTGAAATCTTAGCCAAATTAATGACTAAAGGGGGGAGAAGAAGAACTAGAAGGAGTTTTGTTTCGATTAAGATCGATCACAAATGGCTCAGAAGAGGTGAGCTCCCTTGAAGCTTGAGATGGAAAAGTAGTTCGTCCACTAACAGGGATTACCAGAGTGTCCTGTTTTATAGATGAAGATGTCGGAAATGTAGTACGCCCACTGACAGGAATGATCAGTGTGTCTTGGGTAGATGATGGAGGTAATGGAGAGATACGTCCGCTCACTGGAATAATAAAGGGGCCTTCTCCAGAGGGTTTAGGAGACTGTTGCTGAGTAGTTCGACCTTTAATAGGGATTATCAAGGTCTCACTTTGCGGGTCTTCTTTTTCCATAGCTTGTACTATTTTTGTATACTCCTCTTTGTACATCCGGGAATCACCGAAATAAGCTTCAACCCCACGGAAAGGATTTATATCAGCAACTTCCTTTCGTACTTTTCCATTGCTGTCAATGTATTTGAAGCACTGATGAAGAGTAGAAGGCACCACATTATTCTCATGAAGGAAGGGTCTTTCCAGGAGAAGATTATAAGATCCCACGATCTCGATCACATATAAAGTGACTTTGGATCTGAAATCGCCTATTTGAAGTTTCAGATGAATCTTTCCCAATGGCTCGCTTCGGCTTTGATTGAATCCCAATATAGTAGTAACCGTCTTGGAAAGTTTGTGAAGAGGAATTTTTAATTCATCTAGCAGACTCCTTGGCATTATGCTTAAAGCAGACCCTGGATCAATAAGAATACGATATACTTTCATCGTATCGATATAACCGGTATAGTAGAGAGGCCGATCATGTCGATTATCCTCCAATAACATGTCATCTTGTGTAAAGATGATATTCGGGATGATCTCCAATACACTATTGCAATGTAAGCAAGTAACAGGTTCTTCATCTGGCTTCTTTAACTGTGCGAGACAAGAGTCAACCTGAAGAAGTGCCTCACTTAATGTCTCCCGAGTCTTTTTAGAAAGACGTAGAAGTTCGAAGAGGGACATTCTAGCTGGAGTATTAGCGAGTTGAGCTAAAATGTCAAAGTTATAAGGCTTCTGAAGTCCAAGGGGAGGGGACTTCTTGATTGGTTTATCGAAGCGAACTTGTTGTTTGCCTTTCTCAAGTGATGTGGGCTTGGAAGGAATAGGTACAACCGGTGTAGTTGAAGGAACAGGTACAATGGATGATTCTTCCTCCCGAGAAACATCAGAAATATCTTTATCAGCTGGAGAGATATCATGAGCATCTTCAGGACTATCGGGAGTATCTTCAGGACTCTTGGAATAATCCTTTAGATAATGTTTCCCTGTTCGAGTAGCACCAGCAAGTGCTTCTTCCTTATCTTTCGGTTCTGTGTCGGAAGTAGATCCGAAAGAAGTCATATGACATGACTTAGGTTTTTCGGCCTTCTTAGATTTTAGGGAAATAATCTTTTGAAGGGGAGAAGATTCAAAATCTGCCACTAGATCGGGATGAATCCATATGATTTCTCCTGTTTCAATAGTGATCGGTACTAATCCTTCAGACTGTGGAGGAGGAATATTCACGATTTCAAGAGTTGCCTTGGGAATAGGAACAATCCCGCTCTCGAGGCGTTGAGGAGGAAAATCTTCGAACTGCATAGAGACAACATTGGAGGTGACGGTCTTTTCTTTCGGAGTGAGAGTGACAGCTCCAGATTTGATCATTTTTTGGATTTTTCCTTTCAGTACAAAACATGTACGAGCTGTGTGACCCAATATTCTATGGTACGGACAGTATTTCGGATGATCTGTCTTACCAGCTTCATCGGGTTTCTTGATTTCAGGTAATTGTATTTTATTACCTTTAAGTAGACATTCAAAGATACCAAGGACGTCATCGTCGTCAAAAGAGTATTCTTCTTTGGGGCGAGGTACTCTTGGTTGTTGATTTGTTGGAGCTGGGGTAGCTTGGGCAGATATTACTTCTTGATTTTTGCTCTGGAGATTGACTTCGAGAGTCTCTTTTCCTTTACGATTGTTAGGTCGCGTACTATTGCTAGTATTTTGACCTGATTCGTTGGGATTCATGTGTACCCCCAGGGCTTTGAAAGTCTCGGCACTGACTTCGGTAGCTTTGGCACTGATGATGAAGGAAGGCCAATCTTGGAATTGAGTGGATCCTGTCCACATGCTGATGATTGGTAAGAGATTTAACTTGCAAGTGTCGATAGTGACAGCATCGGGAGTTCCAAGAGGCATTTTTAAAGCTTCTCTTCTAAATCTTTCAATGAAGCTTTCATTGCTCTCATTATTTCTCTGTTTGATTTTTATAAGAGCAGACATATTCATGTCATTAAGCCCTTCATAGAACCGTTCAAGAAATATTTGTTTGAAGCCGACAAATGAGGTAATACACCCATCAGGGAGACTTCTATACCATTCATAAGCCGTTCCTTTTAGACATCCGACAAACACCCGAGTAAAGAGGGCGTCACTTGGTTGTAGCTGGTCAGTCATCACTTCAAAATGATTGATAAACTGACTAGGAGAAGTGGTTCCATCAAAGAATGAGATAGTAGGAGGCTTGTATTTAGGAGGATATGATACTTGCTTCCATTCTATTAGATAAGGTTGTTTGATACCTAACCTTTGTAAACCATCTTTCTGTTTGAATGCCTCAAATTGGGTTCGAAGATTCCTCAATTCTTCAGTAACGACTCCGGAAGATTGTGGAGTTGTAGCTTGTAGAGAATAGTTAGGAGGAGGAACAGCATTATAAGCACTACCCCCAGCTCCCGACTGGCTAGGAATTGGTTGCGCTTGTCCAGGGATATTGGATTGTACTGCTGGAGGAACTTGCACTGGACCTATACCAGTGTCAATCGGTATGGCGTTAGGTACAGTCCGTGGATTTTGCAGCTGGTTTGCCATAAGTTCATACATTGATTTCATAGTATCAGCCATAGATTTCATTTGTTGTTCCAAAGAAGCAATTCTTTGGTCTTGAGGAGTCATCGAAGAAGAAGGTTCATTATTCAAATCAGTATTTCCATCCACCATATAAGTTGTGACCATACGAGGGATTGTTGATGATACTGTTTGTTCTGAATCATTGCTTTGTGTATCAAAACCAGTTGTGGGAGAACTACCCCCAGTAGAAAGAGGTGGGAAGTTGGATTCTCCAAGAAATTTAGAATAGTCTTCAGAAACCGAAGTTCTTTGATTAGAGGCCAGGACTCTTGCTCTGGTGCCTCTGTATACTCTATCTGGACTATCAGTTCTACCCCCAAAATCCTGAGAGGTCATGTTGATAAAAGCGAAAAGAGGTTCATCTTCATCAGACATAGGTTCACCCTGGATCCGATTAAAGACAGACTGTCGTTTAGTTTGACATCTGCATTGAATTATGACCCTAGGTTGGAAGTCACAATCATGGTGGTCATGATCACTTGACAGAGAATTATTCCTCCTCTTTTGTTGAAGATGTTCTCGCAAATCCGTATGTGAAGATTGAGGTATATTTGAGAACAATCTTTGTTTATTAGGAATGTATTTCTTAGATTTTGCCGGCTCTTGATTATACAAAGAATGATTAATCTGAGCAACATAATTTTTGGCATACTCTGCATCCGTATCTCTTATTTTCATTTCCGATTGGTGTGGTTTCTTAACACCAGAAGTGCTTCCCAAACGGGATTGATTAAGTTTCATTCTTAGATCTGTTGGAGGTAAGACATTGGTTTTTGACACTTGAAGTTTTCCTTCCATTGATCTGGATATTTGCAGAGAAGGAAGAGTTGAACCATCCCCATGAGTAGGAGTTGGTAACAAACCTTTTTACAGAGACAAATTCTGTGCCCAATTTGAAGAAGTCGTAGAAGAAGACATTAAGAAATGTTTCTTTTTAGACTTATTCAAGTTTTGAGACATAGAATGTCCAGAAGGAAGAGTAGTCAAAAGACTATTTCCTTTTCTTTGACTAACAAAATTGTCAGCCAAAGCTGTTCCTGAAGTAAACACTACATGAGCAGAAGAAACAACTAAAGAGTTGTTCCTATTCGAAGGGACTTTGTGAGCCATTTGTGGAGGAGCCATAGCAAGACTACCTCCAGTTCTAGCAGAACTTGGCAAGGAGGAAGAAATAGCTAAAGAGCTATTTTTCTTAAAATATGCTGTGACAATTTGGCTAAGGAGCCAGTACTGTCAGCATATGAAGTCTTGGCTAAAAAGCCAGATTTTGGTACGCATGTTGAGTCAGGGAGAGCTGACTTGGTGGATGATGCGTGCGGAATACACGCTGAGACAGGCTTGGTTAAAGAACTAGTGCTGTTAGCGTGATTTTTGGGTTTGGAAATGCACGCTAGAACAGGTTTGGCTAAAGAGCCAGTACTGTCAGCGTGACTTTTGGACGGATTGACTGGGAAACAGATTTGGCTAAGGATCCATCACTGTCAGCGTATCTTTTGGATGCTGTCATCTTTGAGCACACAGGAGTGTGCGTGCCAGCAGTGGAGTTCTTTCCAGTGTTAGTAATAGACACTGTGGCAGAAACTTCACCATCTTTGGTTGCCTACAGATTCTTAGGGACGTAGACAGATCGTCCCTTTGATTTGGCGGTGGTGATAGAGGCTGAAGTGTGCTTGCCACCCTTAGCCCGCTGCATTTCTTCAGAGGCGAGTTGATTGAACTGAATCGATATCACCTTCTTCGTCGATCCGACCGACGAAGCGTCGCATTGAGTTGTTGCCATCTCAGAAGAGGAGATGGGTTTCCCCAGCAGAGTCGCCAATTTGTTTTCCATAAATAAATTCACTTTATTTATTTTGATTCTGGGAAAATACAACTGTAGGAATCCGATCTAGAAGACGATCGCTTTATCCCTTGGACGATGCGAAGAAGAAAAGCTCTCAAAAATTCGACAGCAATTTAGATATTATGTATATTTGTACAATGAATGAGAAGAGAACTCTATTTATAGAGTCAAAAATAACTAAAAAGATAACTGTTTTCATAACCTATGCATAGTTGATAATCACGCAGGACTCAAACGTACGCAAGGTTAATGAGCAGTTACTAGACGTGGCCTGTAACTGTTGGACACATGGCAATCATGCATGAGTCGTGTGCAAGTTACTGGGGCACGCGTACGAGAGATCCGTGGCATGGCTGCCACGTACGCCGATCTGATAATTTGAGATGAAATCCACGCCAACTGGTTGAGGATGAAATCCACGCAGACTTGGGGCAGAAGGCTTCAGAATACACGCCAACTTGAGGCAGAAAGCTTCAGAATACACGCCAACTTGAGACAGAAAGCTCAAAATTCATGCAAACTTGAGGAAGGAACATAGAAGTTCAAAATACACGCAGACTTAAGTCAGAACGGCCAGCTGTCTTGATTCGACGTGCCTCGACTGGCACAAAATCTCTGACATTGATTTGCTTTGTCAGTCATATTAAATGATGATAAGTCCTTTTGGCACACCAACTTGATAAAGACTGAATCTTGTTGAGGAAGATTTCGAAAGTCACACAATAGTCGGCTGAGATCTCTCGAGTACCGTGCATACGTGGCATACGAGGAGATATTCTTTGACTGTCGTGCTGTCAGTCATAATGACTCTCTGACAAATGATGAGCTGTCTCTATGTACCATTTAAACTCTGCGTATATTTGAGGAAATGGTCTGATAGAACTCAGCGTGTATTTTAGACATTGTTCTGATAGGCTGTATTAACTCAGCGTGACTTTATTTTGTAGGCCTACAATAAGTGTAAGTCATATATAACAATTTTTCTAAACTTTTTCAACACCCATGTTCATGACGGCTGCTTGCTTTAAAAAAACCGTCATAAATTGTCATATATGACGGTTTTTACCCATCATAAAAATGTATTTTTCTTGTAGTGGAAGGATCATCGAGTCCTTCGCCCGTGGCTAAGCTGAAAAAGAATCGTTGTGTTTGGCTCCCCAAAGCACGATGCTCCTACCCCGACGTCGCTAATGACAAAGGAAATGAGGTAGCGGTCTTTGACACAAGAGAACTACACACCGACAACATTACTCCGACGCTCTCCGTCCATCATTTCTGTGGACGACCTCCTTGGACACGCTAATGTGACCTCCTTGGACAAGCCAGTGTGGACCTCATATATGCAAGCCTAACATAGTAACCACTACACTATAACTGTTGTGTTAAGTGGGGCCCATGAAACATACTATGTGTTAGATAAAAAATATTAATATATTTATAATTAAACTAATTGTTTGGGCCCTCCGGATCTGTTGGCCCTGGGCAACCGCCATGGTTGTCTTGGGCCAGGGCTGGCCCTGTAGATAGTTGGCTTAATAAGAAATGCAATTTCTAACCTTGATATGATACACATGGACATGAGGGAATAATAAATTTTAGTTGCCATTACTAGTAAAATTTTCTAATGATTAAAGAATGACACAATTAGCCAAAGCATAGATGCTTCGGAGTTATAATTAGGTGTTATGAACCAATTTTAGGGCCCATACAATGTGTGTTATGTACTAAGGACACTAGCATTTCATAGGTATCCATGGATAAGTGATTCCTAAAGTAATACTGGGTTATATCAGTCACGTCGGACTCAATTATGAAATCATTTACAACATTTGGCAAAGTTATTTGGATTATGTCATTTAAAGAATGGTATTATAGAAAGTATAAGAAAGGAAATCATATAAACAATTTTCGGATCGTTTAGATATGCAATATTGATGTATCGATTAAAAATGGCAATTAACCTACGAAATGTCCTTATAAATTTAAAATTCAACAGTATATGAATTAGGAATATCATATTTAGGTCGTAGGATTTGGAAACCTTCGCCATAGCATATGACATTTTCATATCCTAGTATCTTGCGATCATATTGGCTCGATTTGTCGACGTTTGGCAAATTAAAGGATTGCATAAATTTAAAAATCAGCATTCTTGTGTGTTTGGAATCAATCTTTAATAATGTCGGATGCCATAAACTTAGGAAATATATACCAGGTGCCTATATCTTAGTACATGACTAGTGTATCGGACCAGAAATCGATATTTTTGGTAATTTTGACCTAAGTTTGATAGAATTTGACATAGTCGCTTAATTACAAACCTTGATTTAGTCTATGAAATGTTGGATTTGATTGGTTGTTGAATTAAAGTTTTCTAGAACTTCGTAAACTAACGATAACTCAGGATTTTATTTATATCTATGTGATTACTTCATAGTGCTTCTTTTTAATCTAGCAAAATCAATAGCTGATTTGTGAATGATCAATACCTTGCGAACACTAGGAAAATGAACCATATGTCATTTTCATGATTTATGTTTAGTAATGAGAGATATTAATTTACATGTGTTTATAAATAGAGTACTGGGCTATAACCATTTTGCTACCATTCATCGTTGCAAAATTAGTAAGCCATGCTAAGCACGCTTGGTAGGTACGAAATAAGATTTTACTTTATGAATTTCAATTCATATATATATATATACTGCGTGTGATACCTGTGTTGAATTGTTCCACCGAATTGGTCGACCTACCTAAGGAAATTCTAAGGAGAGTTACTCTGGGTCTTTATATAAACTATAAAAGTTTCGGAGTCCAATACAAAGGAGACTCTGCCAAAATTTTCAAGATTTTTGGAGTTAGCTATTTTCAAAGTTTAAAAATTGGTTAAACATATTTAGCCCAATTTATAGAAATTTTGAGTCAGTTTTCTTATAGACGAACTTGTGAATAATATTTAAAAATCATAGGGGTCGATTGTTTTTTTAGAACTTAAGACGTGTAGGCCACAGACACAAAGTCGTGAAAGCGAAACCAAACTCAAGTTTCCAGTGGTTCTGCTCTGTGTCAATTGGAAGAATGATATCTGCATTTGTATTCTCGTCTTCCTTCGATATTATATATATATATATATATATATATATATATATATATATATATATATATATATATATATATATATATATATATATATATTTTATATATAAGGGAGGTGAGGTGCCACCCTATTGGTGGTGGCTATGTGTCACCCCCATGCTATCATCATGCACTGAAAAGTGTGCAAGTGCATGATAATAGCATAGGGGGTGACATATAGCCACATCACCTGCCTTATTTTATATATATATATATATATATATATATATATATATATATATATATATATATATATATATATAATTTTTAAAAACCAAATGCCCGTGGACTAAAGCCCTTGGGCTAGAGCCACCCAACCAGCACTTGGCCGGGGAGCCGTGGCCACTGCCACCCAGCCGCTGTCGTGGGAGTTCGATCTCGCGACCTCACACCCCGGTGCCAACGGTCTTACCGTTACACTAACGCGCCATTGGCTCACCTTCATTATTATATATATATATATATATATATATATATATATATATATATATATATTTTATATATATATATATATATATATATATATATATATATATCGTTATTAACGCCATTGGCTCACCTTTCCTTATATATATATATATATATATGTGTGTGTGTGTGTGTGTGTGTGTGTGTGTGTGTGTGTGTGTGTGTGTGTCCGCGGTGTCGTGGCCTGTTGGTAGCGACGAGGGTCCCGGGGAGGAAGGCCCGGGTTCGAACCGCTCCTTAGGCGCACGCGCCTAAGCTCTAGTAAAAAGGACACCCAAAAAAATAATATATATATATATATATTTTAATATATATATATATATATATATATATATATATATATATATATATATATATATATATATATATATATATATATATATATAGGGAGCGGATCAAAAGCCCCCCTTAGAAATATATATATATATATATATATATATATATATATATATATATATATATATATATATATATATATATATATATATATATATATATATAGGGAGCGGATCAAAAGCCCCCCTTAGAAAACTCCCTAAAAACCCCCTCACTCTCAGCCGTCCATTTAATGTTAATATTAATGTTAATATTAATGTTAAATACTAAAATTAACATTAAAATTAACAGTAACATTAACATTAATATTAACATTAACATTAACATTAACATTAACATTAATATTAACATTAACATTAACATTAATATAAAAATAAAAATAAAATTAACATTAACATTAACATTAATATTAACATTAAATGGACGGCTGAGAGTGAGGGGGTTTTTAGGGGGTTTTATAAGAGGGGCTTTTGATCCGCTTCCACACACACACACACACACACACACACACACACACACACACACACACACACACACATATATATATATATATATATATATATATATATATATATATATATATATATATATATATATATATATATATTATGGTTCAAGCATGAATTGAATTATATATATATATATATATATATATATATATATATATATAATTCAATTCATGCTTGAACCATAAAATTCGTGACAAGATATGTACATGAATTCTGGAATTTGAACAAGATATATGCTTCAATCATGGAATTCTAGACAAGATATATTATTGTATATTAAGATTTTAAAAGAGATAAAGAACATATATAATACAAGATAATGGAATAAAGATTAGTTGTAGCACTAGGTTAGTGCATTGGGCGGGAAAAGAACATCTGGATCATATCATACAAAATTTCTGAAATATAATAACAAAAATTTTTAATAGTAACTCCTTATGCAAGGTCTTGCAAAGTGAGTTTTTGAGGCTTAGGTCACTTACCTACACTGCATCCGTATCTATTTTGATTAAAAAGATTGATTATGTGAATTAATACACAATTTTTTTCTCACCTGATGTGGGGGGTCGAACTCTAAGCACCATGCCATCCTACCACAACCTGATTTCTGGTCACGAAATTATTACTAAAAAATAGGTATTGTATGTGATCCAAATGTAGTCTCTAAATTGTATCATCATATAGGAAACTTATTTGTAATTGTGGTAGTAAATCTTAAGAAGTTTTGATTGTCTGAAAACCGAAGAATTTAACACAGGTATGTAAATCTTTTTAATCTATTTTGTTTAAAAAGATTGATTATGTGAATCAATACACAATTTTTTCTCACCTGATGTGGTAGTAAATCTTGTTTATGTAGGAAATTTGTTTGTAATTGTGGTAGTAAATATTAGGATGTTTTGATTGTCTGAACACCGAGGAATTTACTAGATCAGGTATTATTGCCGGGGCACAATTTTTTTAATGGAAAACTGAAATATCGTAACAATTGTACAAACAATCGTTATTACGTAACATTTCACAGAAGGTATGTAAGAGAAATTTCAACTAGTGCTATACTTCGCAGAAGGTGCACAGAACGTAACACTTCACATAAGGTACGTAAAAAAAATCCCACAAGTGCTATCCTTCACAGAAGGTGCACAGAACGTAACACTTCACAGAAGGTACGTAAGAGAGATTCCACAAGTGCTACCCTTCACAGAAGGTGCACAAACAGAATTCTGATAATATCAACGCAAACACGTCACCGAAGGTGCGTTAATAGAATCATGATAAAACCAACAAAGAAGATGACTGGCGAAGATGAAATAACTCCTGCTGGGGTGAATGATCACCGTTGCTCAAAGCTTTATTCGCCCCACACGAATAGCTTCCAGGAACCAGCAAGTTCGTCGGAGAACTTGGAATACTCTGCTCTTCTGACTCCTCGGATGAACTTGAACTACTGTGCAAAATGTAATGCTGGTACAATTCCTTTCTTCTCTCTCACAGCATCTAAGCACTTGTAAACTTTATGTCTACTACCTATGCATTAGTCCTAGCCTGTGAAAGAGAAGAAGGAGGCCTTATATAAGCCCCAGCAACAACTGCCCGGTTAGCACCATGTTAGGGACGTGGTAGTAACCACCCCGAACATGGAGCAACCGCTCAGAACATGTGAAGACACATTCTGCTGCAAAGTTGTGCCACTCACGTAACCAGCATAATTTGCACTTTACGCACACAGCCCTTTTACGCTCCCTACACACTTTATGTACACTGCGTACGCTGCGTACGCTGCGCACTCTACGCACTCTACGCACACGCCTAGCGACGATGCTGACGTGCTAAGTGCAAAGTGCGCCAACAAAATGCCACATTACGCCTCATGAGCCTTTGAGCCCGAGTTCGAGCCCGAGTCCGAGTCCGAGTCGCTAAGCCCCTACGGGGTTTAGCTCCTATGGAAATAAATTTCCCAAGAGCAAAAAGCATGAATGCTTTAATTGTTGATTTTAGCCTTTTTTCCATTAGAAAAATAACCCCACATGGCAAACCCATGTGCACCTCCACACCATATGTGCATCTCCAATAACAGCAAAGCTAATATATAGAGATACAAACCATTTATTTTTTCCGATGTGGGACTAAAGCTTTCAATAGAAAAAAACCAAAAACCCAACAATCCCCCACATATCTCTATATATGGATATAAGTGTTCCCCACAGTAACTGTCCATCATTTATTAGGAGAGATGACGCTGACGACTTGAATCTTCCCGTATGGGTCAAAAATCAAACTATAATACAAGAATGGACTAAGCCTTGAATTTTGCATCATAGTTGAAATTCTTTCCACTCACATAATGTAGTTACATGTGCTTCTGGCTACACATTAAAGGCCCTGTGCCAGCCTGGTTTCAGTGTATAATTTTGGGCGTCTACAAGTTTACCCTCAATAGACGGCCTGATATCTCTGTCCATACACTATAGGTGAGTTCATTATAAAGAGACATGGCATGAAGCGCTTTGCGCTTCCCTTGCGGTGCTATGCCGCTATGACATGGCTTAAAGCCGAGGCCTTATCCCGTACCGGGAACCTCATCGTAGTGTCATACTACAGTAGCATGAGGCAACCGCCTCTTTGTAGTGCCAAACTACCCAGCATGAAGCCTTAGGCTCCCTTGCGGTGTTATGCCACAACGACATGGCTTGCAAGGCCGAGGCTTTATCCCTAAGCGGGTACCTCATCGTGGTATCGTGCCACTGTAACATGAGGAACTCCTCCTCTTTGTAGTGCTGACTACACCCCTCTTTATTTTAACATACAATATTAGGCTAACTGCCTATTTGCGGTGCTACGCCGCTGTGACTTGGCCTGCTAAGCCGAGGCTTTATCCTATTCCTGGGCATCACCCCACATATAGAAACCTCATTGTGGAGTCACCCCACTGTAGCATGGAGTTTCACTCCTTGTAGTGCTGCTCTACCGTGCTTCCTGTAAAGCACACCAGACATTCACTCTGCCTGAGAACTCATTAAGGCAATTAAGCCATCCTTTCCACAAGAATCATTTTTCGTAGAAAACAACAGTAGACAACAGTGGTTGTAGGTTCGTAACCTCTCCATGCCCAATAGAACATGTACCCACCATTCCTGATATTCTTCCAGTTAATGGTCCTTCCTTGAACCAAAAGCTAGATGCCTAGTAGATAAATCTTTGAACTAATAGCATAAAACTTTATGGTAGGAATACAATAACTAATATCAGAATGCCTTCAAGCCCATTTTACAAGCTGTGTCATCGACCAGCTGGCGCTTGAGGCCCTTGGTGAACGGATCCGCCAGGTTCTCCTGACTCCGAACATCAATAACTGCAATTACACATCTCTTAATAAGATCGTGTACTGCCCGGTGCTTTAACCGTACAGTCCTCTTCTTTCCGTTGAAAAGATCATTTGATGCCACCGTCGCAGTCGCCTGGTTGTCGCAGTATATCGGTATTGCCGGTATTTGCGCTCCAACCACTGGAAGATCATACATGAGCTTCCGAAGCCATTCTGCTTCCTCGGCTGCAGTATCAAGTGCAAAGAACTCAGATTCCATGGATAACCGCGAGAGCATAGTCTACTTCTTCGATTTCCACGATATAGCAGCTCCACCCATTGTGAAAATATATCCATCCGTGGACCTCTCGCTCTCCAAATCTGAGCACCAGCTGGCATCACTGAAGCCTTCCACTACCTGCGGATCTTCGCTGTAGTACAGTGCATATGTCCGAGTCTTCTTGAGATATCTCATAACCCGTTTCACAGCTTTCCAGTGTTCAGCACCTGGGTTGCTCGTGAAACGACTCAGCATTCCTACGACGAAAGCTATGTCAGGTCTTATGGCAGTAGTAGCATACATCAAACTTCCGATTACGCTTGCATACTCCAGCTGCCTGACGCTTTCTCCTGAATTAGGCTTCAGCTTCAGATCACACCTGTACGGCGTATCGATCCATGGAAGATCCCGATACCCATAACGAGTGATCATTTTCTCAATATAATGAGACTATAACAGCGCTAGTCCAGTGTCTGTCCAGATGATTTTGATCTCTAAGATCACATCAGCTTTCCCCAAGTCCTTCATACTGAACTTACTTGAGATGAATTTCTTTGTCTCCGTGACACAGCTAATATCTGTACCTAGGATAAGCATGTCATCCACGTACAGACAAACGATCACACCTCTTCCATCAGCAAACTTCGTGTAAACACACTTGTCCGTATCGCTGACCATATAGCCATTTGACCTTATAACTTTGTCAAATTTTTCATGCAACATCTTGGAAGCTTGTTTAAGACCGTACAAGAATTTCACCAACTTGCAGACTTTGTCTTCAAGACCCCTGATGACAAATCCCTCTGGCTGTTGCATGTAAATCTCTTCGGTCATCTCGCCATTTAGGAAAGCCGTATTCACATCCATCTGATGTATCACCATCTTATGTATTACTGCGATAGCAATCAACATTCTGATGGTGGTCATCCGGGCTACTGGAGCATATGTGTCAAAATAGTCAATCTCCTACTTCTGAGAAAACCCCTTGGCTACCAACCTAGCCTTGAACTTGTCAATAGTTCCATCAGCTTTCATCTTCTTCTTGAAGATTCATTTGCATCCGATGGGTTTCGCTCCTTCAGAAAGATCAACCAACACCCAAGTGTTATTTGAGGTGATGGAATTAATTTCATTGTCAATCGCCTCCTTCCAGAAAACTGCGTCTCTGGTCTTCATCGCCTCATCATAGGTAAGTGGATCTGTTTCCACATGATAGGTGACAAAGTCACTTCCGAAATCCTTCGGCCTCCTCACACGCTTAGCTGACGGCTCAGCTTGTTCTGGTTCAATTGTTGTTTCAATAACATCTTCTTGGACCACATCTTCATTGAAGACTTCAGTTTGCTGCGCACCCTCATTGTTCTCCGGTACATCCGCAAGAACAATATTCTTGTGCCTAGCAAATTTTTCTTCAAAATATTCTGCGTCACGAGATTCAATGATATGATTTGACTCAATATCAAGAAATCTCCGAACATCACTCTTCTCGGCATACCCCAAGAAGATTGTCTTTGTAGTCCTTGTCCCAAGCTTCTGAATCTTCAGATCAGGTAGCTTGACATATGCCAGATACCCCCACACTCGAATGACATTCAAGTTAGGTCTGATCTTGAACCAGAGTTCATAAGGAGTAACGTCTGAAGTTGCATGAGGTACTCTATTTAGAATAAAAGTGGCCGTCAATGCAGCTTCATCCCAGTAGCACTTAGGAAGGCTAGCAGTCAACAACATTGAGTTAATCATTTCTGTTAACATTCTGTTCTTCCTCTCTGCTACTCCATTTGATTGAGGAGAGTACGGAGCCGTAGTCTCATTGATAATTTCATATTCTTTGCAGAACGATGCGAATTCATGAGACCTGTATTCTCCACCTCGATCACTTCTTATTCTTTTAAGTTGTTGTCCAGTCTGCCGCTCAGCTTCGGCTCTGAACTCCTTGAACTTCTCAAATGCTTCGTCTTTAGCCTTTAGCAAATAGACGAACGCATACTTGAAGAAGTCATCGATGAAGGTTACAAAATACTTCATCCCGACCTTTGTAGAGAACTGTTTGAAGTCACAGATATCTGAGTGTACTAACTCCAGAAGATCTGTACTTCGATTAACCCGAGGAAAGGGTTTTCTTGTGATCTTAGTTTGAGCACAAACTTCACATTTCTCTACCTTACCCCTACACTTGGAGATAAGCCCTAGAGTAGACATTCTGTTAATTCGTTTAGAATGAACATGTCCTAGCCTATTATGCCACAACTCATAAGTATAAGCAGAATGAGTGATTGTATTAACAACATTGAACTGATTTACAAGCTGAATCTTGAACATTCCTTCGATATAAAAAGCTTTCCCGAAATATGTTCCCTTGATAGACATCACCATCTGGCCAGCATTGATGTCTATCCTGAGGCTTGCGTTGCAGAGTAGGCCTCCTGAGATCAGATTCTTAGCGATAGCAGGTACGTGCTTCACACCTTGAAGCGTCAGAGACTTCTCCGAAGTCAGCTTCAACACCACCGTCCCGATCTCGAGCACTTCAGCTTGTGCCTGGTTCGCCACCATAACCACATCAGAAGTAGGGGTATAGGTGGTGAACCACTCCTTGCTGGAGCAAACATGGCAGGTGGCTCCAGTATCTATCTACCAGTCAGCATCAGTTCCTACCGCATCAACCTGCACAATCATAGCAACAACATCAGTGATCATAGATACCTTACTAGGTTCTCCTTGCTCCGATTGCTTGGTTTTTGCTTTGTACTCATTCTTAAAGTGGCCTTTCTTGCCACACTTGAAGCAAGACATTTGAGACTTTGGCTTCTTTTTCTTGATAGAAGTTTTCTTGACTTTTAGATTTTCAGGGTCCTTCTTCCCGCTGTGGGAAGCCGCCTGCTTTCCCCTTGGTTCCTTGGTATGAACCATATTGGCGTTAGCCAATTGCTTGGACAGTGCGTCCAACTTCAGTTGAGCCCGCATATGGTCCTCAACATAGATTTCCTGCAAGAGATCTTCAAGGGTGATCTCCAGCTTCTTCCTATGCATGTTTGCATAGAACTTGCTCCACCCAGCAGGAAGCTTTGAGACAATCCCTCCAACAACAAACTTGTCAGGGAGGGGCATTGTCTCGTCTTCCAACTTCTGTCGCAGTTTCAGAAACTCCTTCACCTGCGGCAGCATAGACTTTTCATCCTCAAAGAACCACTTGTGATATTTTTCAACCATAAATATTTTACTGCGGTTCTTGTCTTCTTCATAGAGTTTTTCTAGAGACTCCCATATGTCTCTAGCGATATTCTTCCTAGAATATGATTCTGCAAGGGAATCTTCCATAGCATTCAGGATTAGCAGCCTGCAAATACTATTTTCCCTTCTCCATTTTGCTTGAAGTTTAGTAGCCGCGGTGATTGCGGCAGCAGATCCAACATCTGGAACAGTAGGTTCTTCCTCCAGAAGTACGTGATCTACGTCTTTAAGTGTAACCTCCGTAAATCGAATTCTTAGATATTTTCGAAAATTGGTATTTTATTTTATTTCTTATTTTTCAAAAGTTTGATTTTTCCTAATTAATAAAATACTAATATAGTCACTTAATATATTTAACAATCATTTATTTACTAAATAATATATTTGAAATTCTGAAATTCAATAACCGTTTTTTTCCATAGAGAAAAAAATAATTAAAACTTATTGATTCAAGAAAATGACGGAGAAATTCCAATAGGGCAAAATCGCCTAAAATAGTAAACCAAAGCCAACCAAGGACCGATAGTAATCACGGTCAAATCATTTTCGCAAAAATTACAAATTGCACGTTTTTCGAGATTTAGAAAAAATTGAACTTTTGAAAAATACGAAATAAAATAAAATACCAATTTTTGAAAATATCTAAGAATTCGATTTACGGAGGTTACAAATCTACCCTCCTTAAAAAAATTTCGTCCTCGAAATTAAAGCCTGGCAAGGGGGTTAAAACATGATAGAAATTTTAGGCAGTATGGCCGACACGATCAAGAACGACGAGTTGGCACGGTCAAGATGATCAGCTCAAAATTATTTATAAATCAACCTTCGTATTTCTTCAACGTTCACCTTCAGTATTATCCTTTTTGAATTCTATAATTTTCTCAATCATCAAAATAATTCCTATAGCTTAAACAATTTCGAGCTGATCATCTTGACCGTGCCAACTCGTCGTTCTTGATCGTGTCGGCCATACTGCCTAAAATTTCTATCATGTTTTAACCCCCTTGCCAGGCTTTAATTTCGAGGACGAAATTTCTTTAAGGAGGGTAGATTTGTAACCTCCGTAAATCGAATTCTTAGATATTTTCGAAAATTGGTATTTTATTTTATTTCGTATTTTTCAAAAGTTCGATTTTTTCTAAATCTCGAAAAACGTGCAATTTGTAATTTTTGCGAAAACGATTTG
The DNA here is from genome assembly GCA_029216955.1 of Iris pallida. NCBI lineage: Eukaryota > Viridiplantae > Streptophyta > Magnoliopsida > Asparagales > Iridaceae > Iris > Iris pallida. The sequence goes on from JANAVB010036819.1 coordinate 3,008,358, forward strand.
ACCGTGATTACTATCGGTCCTTGGTTGGCTTTGGTTTACTATTTTAGGCGATTTTGCCCTATTGGAATTTCTCCGTCATTTTCTTGAATCAATAAGTTTTAATTATTTTTTTCTCTATGGAAAAAAACGGTTATTGAATTTCGAAATTTCAAATATATTATTTAGTAAATAAATGATTGTTAAATATATTAAGTGACTATATTAGTATTTTATTAATTAGGAAAAATCCTGGCTAAATTGTAATTAGCCATTTGTTATTTAGCCATAATTAATAATTAACTAAATTATAACTAATATTTATTTTAGTACTAATTAATTTGCAGATAGTAAAATGTTAGTTGTTAGCAGTTAGCATGTTAGTTTTTTATTATTTTCCTATATTTTATTACATATACATTTTTAGGGTTTTTCCCCACTTGTCCTATAAATATCACTTTTCCCCAAACCCTAAACCCCTACACACATCCCTAGGAAATCCCTAGCAGCCTACCCAACCCAGCTGCCAGCATCCCAATCCCGACCCCTGCCACAAATCCGACCACCCTCCCTGTCCATTCCCGGCTGCCCATCCCGACCACCACCGCAGGCCATTCCCGACGCCACTCCGGCAATACCACCACCCCCGACCACCACTGCCACCACCATAAGCACCACTGCCACCATCAGGGAACCACCACCGCCGCCGTCCCGGCCTCCTGCAACCGGCCACCGCCACCTCCGTTCACCACGCCGCCGCCATTCATCAGATCCGCCGCCGTCGTCCCCACACATCACCACCGCCATCAGATCCAACATCACCGCCGCCATCAGATCCAACACCATCAACCACCGCCACCAACACCATCAACCACCAAACCATAGAGAGAGAGAGAGAAAGAGAGATGGACCTCACCGGAGACTCCGCCTCTCCGCCCTGGCCGAGCTCGCGCCGCCGCGTGAGCTCTCCGTCCGCCGCACCTAGCCGCTCGAGTCCGGCTCCTCCGCCAACTGGCGTAACCCGCGCTCGAGCCCTGACCGGGGCTATCGACTTCCGTTCGGAGTCCTCCGCCCTGTGAGCCGCCGCTCCGCCAGGCGCACCTGCGCTCCGCCACCCAGCTCGCCGAGAGCCACCCCCCCCGCTCGTGAGCCACTCCAAACCCACCCCTTTTTTGGTTCTGCTTGTTTGGAAGGGGACAGAGCCCCCCTTATAATTATATTAGTTATAGTTATTATATTAGTTATTAAATTATTTGTATTAGTTATTAACTTAAATGATATTAGTTATTATATTAGTTTATAATATATTAGTTTATTAATTGTTAATTATATATATATAGTTTATATAATTATTAATATAACATTTTTAGGATAGTTATGTATTTAGTGTATAACAATGTGTAGTAATGATAGATATTTAATATTATTTTATTACTAATATTATTGTTTAATATGTTAAGTTATAGTCATCAGTTATTTGTTTAGAGTTTAATTAATTAGTTGCTAAATATATAATAATACTTCTAAAATATTAATAGTTTAATTATTCATTTAGTGCTTTTGCCCGAAGAGTAGGCTTTACTAAAATATTCTTAAAATATATTGATACTAGAATGTTTTTCCCATTATTATTAAATAATAGCAAAATATCTCGATTAATACAAAATCTATTTTTTCCTAAATTAATATAAACAATTTTGGATAATTTTTGCATAGTTAATCTTTTTCCCTAAATTCATATTTATCAAAATTGGAATATTGGTACAGAAAGGATTTGCTGACTTTTGAAATGTTATCAAATATGTTGATTAACGCAGATATATTTTGATCATTATAAGGATTTCCAAATATTTATTATATTTATTTATTATACTATTTTTCTAAAATCATAAGTCGTGATTTTGATAGTCATTTTCTATTCTTGATTTGATTAGTGTACCAAACCTGATTTTAGACTTGTATATACCAAACTAGGCTTTTTGGACTATTCTGGACTCATTGGGACTGCCCGTGTCGTCGTCTGGGACCCTCTATGGAGCTTAGCATGGTACCTACCTCGTGTCGATACGTTCGTGTCGCGCACGTCGACTCCAATCAAACCGAGGCGAGTACATTCTCTGATCATTTCATATCCTGCTTAGAATTATTACCTGCAGTAGATTACTTTACTTGTACTGTCACGTTGGTCACACGGATTGGTACTATATGGATCTCTACATGCGATGTTATCCCCCTCGGGAGCATCGGGTACATTGTGCTTGTGCGTTTTACTTATATCGTGTACTCCTGTGCTTTCATTTACATGTGCACTCCGGTGAACTTTGTACTCTCAGGTTCACGGAGCCCCCATGTATACTATCACATGCACCCTATATGGGCCCCCATGTGATATCTTGTACAATAACATAACCTGTATAGATCCTTGTGTATTGATTGGGGTATGGGGGAGTAGAATTGGGCATGTGAATAATACACCAGTAGTTTCTTATCAGAATCTCATCCTTAGTGTCTTATCAGAATCTCCTATGCCATTTACATGTCCATATTGTACTCTGACTCACTAGTCACTGCTAGTTCTCTATGTATAGTAGATATTTCTATTACAGCTCTTCCTGTTTACATACTATTTTTTTTCAGTACCTATATCTTACTTTACTGCATGTTATATGTTTTCTAACCTGCTATGATCTGTTGAGATGTACTGTGCTCGCTCCAGTCCTGACTGGACCTGTTGATAAATTTTACAGATAGCCTGGAGGTGCCTGCTAGCCTAGAGGAGACACATTAGAGGTTGTTAGGTAGTTATTTCATTTTGTCTGGAGTTGTATTTACTTTGTGGATTACTGTATCTTTATTTGAGTTTTGAGATGTACTTCTGGGTTCATGTATCTTAGACACTTAGACTTCTATCTCCTGTATTTATTTTGGATTTCATGTTTTATCTATCTTCTTTATCATGCTCTACCTTAGATGTGATTGAGTTTGTATCTGCTATGTCACCCCCATTCGGGGAGTATAAACTGCTTAGCTTTATATTGTTAGATGTTGTGACCTAGGACAGCGTTCTACCGCCGATACTGCGGCGTAGGCTGGGTGTCGTTACGTTTTCGTGCCCTAACTCTAGGGTGCGGGTCATGACATTAAGTTAAAGGATTAGATATACCTTCCTCTTCCAGACTTGGTAATGTTCTCCATCAAACGTTTCTAACTTGTAAAAGTCTAAATTGAAGAGTGAAACATTAACGTTTTCCATCGTAGCATTAAAGCTTTGAGATTGTTATTGCCGGGGCACAATTTTTTCGATGGAAAACTGAAATATCGTAACAATTGTACAAACAATCGTTATTACGTAACACTTCACAGAAGGTACGTAAGAGAAATTTCAACTAGTGCTACACTTCACAGAAGGTGCACAGAACGTAACACTTCACAGAAGGTACGTAAGAAAAATCCCACAAGTGCTATCCTTCACAGAAGGTGCACAGAATGTAACACTTCACAGAAGGTACTTAAGAGAGATTCCACAAGTTCTACCCTTCACAGAAGGTACACAAATAGAATTCTGATAATATCAACGCAAACACTTCACCGAAGGTGCGTTAATAGAATCCTGATAAAACCAACAAAGAAGATGACTGGCGAAGATGAAATAACTCCTGCTGGGGTGAATGATCACCGTTGCTCAAAGCTTTATTCGCCCCACACGAATAGCTTCCAGGAACCAGCAAGTTCGTCTGAGAACTTGGAACACTCTGCTCTTCTGACTCCTCGGATGAACTTGAACTTCTGTACAAAACGTAACGATGGTACAATTTCTCTCTTCTTTCTCACAACATCTAAGCACTTGTAAACTTTCTGTCTACTACCTATGCATTAGTCCTAGCCTGTGAAAGAGAAGGAGGAGGCCTTATATAAGCCCCAGCAACAACTGCCCGGTTAGCACCATGTTAGGGACGTGGTAGTAACCACCCCGAACATGGAGCAACCGCTCAGAACATGTGAAGACACGTTCTGCTGCAAGTTGTGCCACTCACGTAACCAGCGTAATTTATACTTTACGCACACAGCCCCTTTACGCTCCCTACGCACTTTATGTACACTGCGTACGCTGCGTACGCTGTGCATACTGCGCACTCTACGTACGCTGCACGTACTGGGCTGCATAACTTGGCCAACGTAACTGGGCTCGCGTAACGGGCCGCGCAATATGGTCGCGCAAGTGGCTCGCACAACTTAAGCGCACTATGCGCCTAGCGACGATGCTGACGTGCTAAGTGCAAAGTGCGCCAACAAAACGCCATATTACGTCTCATGAGCCCTTGAGCCCGAGTCCGAGCTCGAGCCCGAGCCCGATTCCGAGTCCGAGTCCGAGTCGCTTAGCTCCTATGGAAATAAATTTCCCGAGAGCAAAAAGCATGAATGCTTTAATTGTTGATTTTAGCCTTTTTCCTATTAGAAAAATAACCCCACATGGCAAACCCATGTGCACCTCCACACCACATGTGCATCTTCAATAATAGCAAAGCTAATATATAGAGATACAAACCATTTGTTTTTTCCGATGTGGGACTAAAGCTTTCAATAGGTAAAAACCAAAAACCCAACAATCCCCCACATATCTCTGTATATGGATATAAGTGTTCCCCACAGTAACTGTCCATCATGCATTAGGAGAGATGTCGCTGACGACTTGAATCTTCCCGCATGGGTCAAAAATCAAACTATAATACAAGAATGGGCTAAGCCTTGAATTTTGCATCATAGTTGAAATTCTTTCCACTCACATAATGTAGTTACATGTGCTTCTGGCTACACATTAAAGGCCCTGTGCCAGCCTGGTTTCAGTGTATAATTTTGGGCATCTACAAGTTTACCCTCAAGAGACAGCCTGATATCTCTGTCCATACACTATAGGTGAGTTCATTATAAAGAGACATGGCATGAAGCGCTTTGCGCTTCCCTTGCGGTGCTACGCCGCTATGACATGGCTTAAAGCCGAGGCCTTATTCTGTACCGGGAACCTCATCGTAGTGTCATACTACAGTAGCATGAGGCAACCGCCTCTTTGTAGTGCCAAACTACCCAGCATGAAGCCTTAGGCTCCCTTGCGGTGTTACGCCGCAACGACATGGCTTGCAAGGCCGAGGCATTATCCCTAACCGGGTACCTCATCGTGGTGTCGTGCCACTGTAACATGAGGAACACCTCCTCTTTGTAGTGCTGACTACACCCCTCTTTATTTTAACATACAACATTAGGCTAACTGCCTATTTGCGGTGCTACGCCGCTGTGACTTGGCCTGCTAAGCCGAGAATTTATCCTATTCCTGGAAAGTACCCCACATATAGGAACCTCATTGTGGAGTCACCCCACTGCAGCATGGAGTTTTACTCCTTGTAGTGCTTCTCTACCGTGCTTCCTGTAAAGCACACCAGACATTCACTCTGCCTGAGAACTCATTAAGGCAATTAAGCCATCCTTCCCACAGGAACCGTTTTTCGCAGAAAACAACAGTAGAAAACAGTGGTTGTTGGTCCGTAACCTCTCCATGCCCAATAGAACATGTACCCACCGTTCTTGATATTCTTCCAGTTAATGGTCCTCCCTTGAACCAAAAGCTAGATGCCTAGTAGATAAATCTTTGAACTAATAGCAAAAAACTTTATGGTAGGAATACAATAACTAATATCAGAATGCCTTCAAGCCCATTTTACAAGCTGTGTCATCGACCAGCTGGCGCTTGAGGCCCTTGGTGAACAGATCCGCCAGGTTCTCCTGACTCCGAACATCAATAACTGCAATTACACATCTCTTAATAAGATCGTGTACTGCCCTGTGCTTTAACCGCACAGTCCTCTTCTTTCCGTTGAAAAGATCATTTGATGCCACCGCCGCAGTCGCCTGGTTGTCGCAGTATATCGGTATTGCCGGTATTTGCGCTCCAACCACTGGAAGATCATACATGAGCTCCCGAAGCCATTCTGCTTCCTCGGCTGTAGTATCAAGTGCAAAGAACTCAAATTCCATGGATAACCGCGAGAGCATAGTCTGCTTCTTCGATTTCCACGATATAGCAGCTCCACCCATTGTAAAAATATATTCACCCGCGGACCTCTCGCTCTCCAAATCTGAGCACCAGCTGGCATCACTGAAGCCTTCCACTACCTGCGGATCTCCGCTGTAGTACAGTGCATATGTCTGAGTCTTCTTGAGATATCTCATAACCCGTTTCACAGCTTTCCAGTGTTCAGCACCTGGGTTGCTCGTGAAACGACTCAGCATTCCCACGGCGAAAGCTATGTCAGGTCTTGTGGCAGTAGTAGCATACATCAAACTTCCGATTACGCTTGCATACTCCAGCTGCCTGACGCTTTCCCCTAAATTAGGCTTCATCTTCAGATCACACCTGTACGGCGTATCGATCCATGGAAGATCCCGATACCCATAACGAGTGATCATTTTTTCAATATAATGAGACTGTGACAGCGCTAGTCCAGTGTCTGTCCGGATGATTTTGATCCCTAAGATCACATCAGCTTCCCCCAAGTCCTTCATACTGAACTTGCTTGAGATGAATTTCTTTGTCTCCGTGACACAGCTAATATTCGTACCTAGGATAAGCATGTCATCCACGTGCAGACAAACGATCATACCTCTTCCACCAGCGAACTTCGTGTAAACACACTTGTCCGTATCGCTGACCATGTAGCCATTTGACTTAATAACTTTGTCAAATTTCTCATGCCACATCTTGGGAGCTTGTTTAAGACCGTACAAGGATTTTACCGTGTCACGACCCACACCCACTGTGAGGGTACGAATACGTAACAGCGCCCAGCCTACGCCGCAGTGTCGGCGGTAGAACGCTGTTCTAAGTATCTAACTAACCATCAACTCATGCAGTATATAATGTACTCATCATGATCAACTCCGAACGGAGGACAAGTATAAGATATGGTGTAACTCAATTACAGTCTAAGCACGATAAGATAACACCGAATATGTAAGTCCCTGTTTTTCAAATTTCATATTAATTTAGTGTTAATTAATTTTTAGTGTCAATTTAGCCTTAAAATAATTATTTAGATTTTTAAGAATTTTTCTAGAATTTCTAAATGATTTTTAAATGAGTTTTATATATTAAAAATATCATTTTGTAATTTATTTAAATGTTTTAATATCACTTTGCAATTATTAGAATTGTTTTAATACAGATTTGTAATTATTTAAATTGTTATTATAGCAGTTTGTAATTTAGGAATTATTTTATTTCAGTTATGCAAATTAATATTTGCATTTAGTTATAGGGGGGACCTAATTGTAAAAACCTAAAGTCTAAGGGCCTATCTGCTAAACCAAACCCCCCTCCCCACGAACACACTCTCTCTCTCTCACCTCACCCACTCCGCTGCCCCGACCGCCAGCGCAGCCTACCACCCCCGCCATTTTCGGCTGCCCGACCGACCTAGGACCGACCTAAGCCCCTATTTAAACTCCCCTCCTCTCCCCAGACTCAACCCTAACCCTAACCGACCACCACGACCACCCGAACCCCCTTTCTTCCCCGACAAACCTAAACCCTAACCCTAACTCCGGCGACCCCCAGCGCTGCCTCCACAGCCGTCGTCGTCACCAACCACCACCACCATACGACGCGCCCTGCCGAGACGACCCCAGCGCCGCCTCCACAGCCGTCGTCCCGACGCCTCCTCCGCCATCCACGACCTTCGAATCCCCTCCGAAGTCGGACACGTATGTAACATTGTTTTCTCGTGTCGTACGTGTCTCGTGTTGAGTCTATATTGTTCGCCGTGTCCTGACGAACATGATGGTGAAACTGGACACGTGAGACTGAACTCGTACGTGTTGTGCTAGCCCAGACACGTATATACCTGTGTCCCTAACTGTCCGGACACAGGCTCGTGTTTATTATTTTTTTTTATGTTTATGTTAAACAAAATCTAATAAAATTAACTTAAGTCCTATCCCTAACACAAGCCACGGGCTGACCCCCTGGCCAGCCCGACCTAACTAAACCCCCCCTGTGCAGCTCGGGTTCGAGCCCCCCTTTCTGTTTCTGTTTCTTTTTCTTTTCTTTTTCTGTTTCTTTTTCTTTTTGTTTTCATATATATATATTTATATATATATATATATGTATACATGTATTTGTATATATATATATATATGTATTATTATATATACTATGTTATGTATATATATATGCTGTTTATATATATATATATATACTTCATTTTTAGTACTTTATTATATTATGTATGTATATATATATATATATATATATATATATGTATTATGTACACATATGTATATATGTATATATTTTCTTGTGTATATATATATATATATTATTATTATATATATATATATATATACTATAATATTGTATATATATATACTTTATAATTAAGTATTTCCTTATGTATATATATATATATGTACTTTTGGCATAGGTATGTATGTATTCATTTTGTATAAATTTACCTTATTAAAATAATAATATTTATTTTACATTTTTACCAAATTGTATTTTTAGTGTATTTAAATTACTGCAACCATTTGGTGTCCAGGCCTAGCATGGGTTTTTGGGCCCAAATATGTTTTCACACATTCAAGACCTGTACAAGTCATATTGGACTTAATTCGTGGCCTTGGGTCCTGTATTTGAACTTTGGTTCAAATTATATACATGGACAAAATATGCAGAAAATTAATTATTTAATTTCAATTGTGTGCAATGCTGTTTTTGGATTTCTAAAAATACTTAGAGTCCTGTTAAAATTCTGAAAAAATAGTATTTAGATACTATGTTAATTTAGCTAATTTAGTATAATTTTTTATAGTATTTAATTTACTGTTTTGCCACTAGTTTGGCATATGAAACCAAAACTCATTTTCTGTATACTTAGGAAAGCTGATTTTTATAAAATACTTGTACTGGTTAATAAATTCCAAAAAAATTATAATAAATTTCTATAATTAGCAAAGATCATTTTGGTACTTTATTTTATGTAAAAATAATCTTTTTGTCTATCTCAAAAATTGTTAAAACATAATAATCTTTTGATTTATTTATTGATTAATTACGACTTGTAACTTTTTGTGTTACTTTGAGCTTTAGCCGTGTTGAACCTCACCCCTCACTAGTGTAAAGACTCTAGAAAGTAGTTAAAGTAGCATATCATCCCACATTGATCTCCTATTCCAAAGTTATCATTTTGCCTAGGTGCCAAGTCATAAGTCGTGTTTCACCAATTAGTGTCTTAGCGTTTTAGCTTAGTGTAAGAACTAAGTTATTGCATTAATTTCTACAGTGACGAGTTACCGGACATCCATAGCACTTTTATCGCAGCTTGTTTTGCTTTGCTTTACTAGAGGCAAGTACTTTCTACAAACTTTACATACTGTTACATAAATGAACTGCTAATCCAACCATGTTAAATGCTGATCCTTAGGGTAGCAAGTTAAAATGTCACATGTTGTACTTTCTATTACTACCATGCTTAGAACAGTCTTGATGTATCTCTCACATGATTAGAATATGGGTTATGGGGAAACTGATAGTAGTGTACGTGATCATGACCCCCCTATAGTAGCGAGCGAGGTCGCATTTTATATGCATACCTTGCCGCAGACCATTATCCCGCAGTTCTGTACGGATATACACCAATGCTTGTTAACTTGTACGTATGTACATTTTATTTACATGTACCACAGTACATTGTACATCTATTGACCGATCATGTACTTGCTACAGTTTTAAACATTACATATACATCTGTCTCTATGACATATGTATCCTTGCCATGATAGATTGTGTGATGCCATGTTTCCAGTTATTTCCTCTCATGTTTATTTCCATGTTTCATATGCTAGTTTGCTAGAGTCAGTACTTGCTCCCATCCTGACAGGATAACGTTGTAGGTGTCCTTACTGAGGAGGAGTTACTCTGCGACACATATTATGGAGTTACTGCCGAGGACCCGGCTCTGCTTTACGAGGATGTTCCTGCGGGAAACCTCGCCTAGTTGTCTTTTGTTTACTCAGACTTTTGAGAGTAGACATGTATTAGACTATATCTTTTTGTAACTGGACATGTATCCAGTTTTACAGTTCAGTTCACTTGTACTTGGACATTTTACTCTATACGACGACTTTTGTGTTTGGAGCATTTATGACTTTTATTCACTTATAGAACTGTTAGCACATTTAGTCTTATCCTGTTGTCTTTTATCGCAGCTTGTTTTGCTTTGCTTTACTAGAGGCAAGTACTTTCTACAAACTTTACATACTGTTACATAAATGAACTGCTAATCCAACCATGTTAAATGCTGATCCTTGGGGTAGCAAGTTAAAATGTCACATGTTGTACTTTCTATTACTACCATGCTTAGAACAGTCTTGATGTATCTCTCACATGATTAGAATATGGGTTATGGGGAAACTGATAGTAGTGTACGTGATCATGACCCCCCTATAGTAGCGAGCGAGGTCGCATTTTATATGCATACCTTGCCGCAGGCCATTATCCCGCAGTTCTGTACGGATATACACCAATGCTTGTTAACTTGTACGTATGTACATTTCATTTACATGTACCACAGTACATTGTACATCTATTGACCGATCATGTACTTGCTACAGTTTTAAACATTACATATACATCTGTCTCTATGACATATGTATCCTTGCCATGATAGATTGTGTGATGCCATGTTTCCAGTTATTTCCTCTCATGTTTATTTCCATGTTTCATATGCTAGTTTGCTAGAGTCAGTACTTGCTCCCATCCTGACAGGATAACATTGTAGGTGTCCTTACTGAGGAGGAGTTACTTTGCGACACATATTATGGAGTTACTGCCGAGGATCCGGCTCTGCTTTACGAGGATGTTCCTGCGGAAAACCTCGCCTAGTTGTCTTTTGTTTACTCAGACTTTTGAGAGTAGACATGTATTAGACTATATCTTTTTGTAACTGGACATGTATCCAGTTTTACAGTTCAGTTCACTTGTACTTGGACATTTTACTCTATACGACGACTTTTGTGTTTGGAGCATTTATGACTTTTATTCACTTATAGAACTGTTAGCACATTTAGTCTTATCCTGTTGTCTTTAGAATAGCTTACTACGTTTTAATCTCAAACGTAGGCTGGGCATGACTCGGCCTGGCCCAACAATTTGGGTAGCGGGTCGTGACATATTTTTAGTGGTGGCCCATGCAGGTCCTGACTAAATTGTTTGGTTACGTTATTGTACCAAGCATGCCTGCAATTAGGAACTTAAGGTAATTAGACAACATTAGGAATGACGCTTAGAACACCTAGAGGAATGCTAGGATTGCAACATAGGAAATACATCACATGTTTGCTATTATAATTAGATTTTCTTGCCTATGATTGCTTACTTTAAACAAGTCCTTATAAGTCCTTTTTATTTTTCTTTTTATTAGATGGTGCTTACTCGTTCGTCCCAGTATGTTACACCTGAGAATGGTGCACTCCCTATCCAGTCAGCTGACCAGTTGACTGATAAACCCCCACCTCCACCTACCACATTCCCCCACTCCACAGATCCACAGACCCAGATGCCTCCACCACCTCCCACATCCCAGTCCCAGCAGGCCCCGATACTTCCACCACCCCCTATCATCATACCTACCCAGGCTTCCGTCACACTCGACGGGAACCAGCTGCTCACTCTGATTCAGGGGTTCCTAACAACCCATCAGGAGCAGAATACCCTACTCCGCCAGAGCATGGAGCATTCTGAGGGACGTCCCGTGGTCCCACCACATGTAGAGCCACGGCAGAGAGCGGGGACGATCAAGGACTTCATGGGTCTGAATCCCAAGGAGTTCTCAGGGACTGAGGGCATAGTAGTAGCAGATGACTGGCTAGATTCGGTAGAGAAGAAGCTTCTGGGAGTTAGGATGTCGGATGACCTCCAGGTCGAGGCAGCAGAATTTCTGCTAATAGACTTAGCAGGAGTCTGGTTCCGAAATGAGCCGTTGTTTGCGAGGGGGAGAGCCACTTGGGATCAGTTCAAGACCCAGTTCAAGAAGAAATTCTTCTCGACCACTGCTAGAGTAGCCATGGGGCTACGATTCCAGAACATCCAGCAGGGGAACCGTTCTGTTGATGACTATGCGGCAGAGTTTAGTCGCCTGAGCCGTTTTGCTCCTAGTCTGGTTGCAGATCCAGAGGAGATGACCCGTAGGTTTTGCCATGGTCTAGTTCCAGACATTGGCATTCTTATAGTGGCAAACGGTACGACTGACTACTACCAGAGCCTAGAGTTGGCCCGGAGCATTGAGGATCGTCTTCTGTCTAGCAAGAGGCCGGCTTCTGTACATCATGAGGGACCGTCCAAGCGTCAGGCTTTCCAGCAGAGAGCACCGACGCCACCCCAGCAGACTTACCGTCCCCCTACATCACATCACCCAACCCCGCCAGTTCGAGCCCCGGGACCCCGACAGCAGCAGAGGGGAGCTATATGTTCTTTCTGCGGAAGACCAGGGCACGACAGCTCCATTTGCAGGAAGAGGTTGAAGCAGTGCTTAGTCTGTGGGTCTGCCACCCATCAGATTCGGGACTGTCCAGTAGCGAAGCCTAGAGGACCACTCCCGACTCAGCAGCAGAGGTTTGGGCAACATCTGCAGCAGCAGAAGGGACCTCAGGGGAAGGTTTATAGTCTAGCTCTCGAGCCAGAGCCGGAGCAGGTTTTGGAGCCGGATTACTTAGCTGACGTCATCACAGGTCATGTTTATTTTGTCACGCCCCAGAACCAGAATACTGGAGAGCGGAGAAATGACTCAGCCAGCTACGTATTACGGGTAGATGAATACCGTATAATACGATCAATGCTGTCTACAAGACGAGAGGGTGCATACTACATGAAAGTCTCCCTATGGTCACTTTACTTCTATTGTCTCAATCATTCAAACAAGAAACAGAAATAGAGAACATGTGAGATAAAACAGTAAGGCGTCCCAAACGCTCAGTCAAAATGTTCTTGATATCTGGCTTTACAAAATACAGCCAGATGATGTAGTAAGTATACACAATTGTTAGCAGCTGCAGCCTGACTTAGTTACAATTATGCAAAAGTAGGTACAAGACAATCCGACTAACATGTCGGTGCCAAACGGCAAAGTATAAAGTAGATAACAAAACGGGCGGGGAAGTAAGAAACCCACTCGAGTCCTCCTGCGATCATCCCTCTAGTGTTGACCATCTTGGAGGTAGAAGTAAGCTGGATCCTCGGGGACTGGCTCTAAATCTGGCCATGCAAAACCAGAGAGGTTAGACCTCTAATAGCAAGTACCGCAAGGGAGCACGATATGAGGAATAAAGCCAGTAATAAGAGAATATGATATCTACTATCTACTAGGACTCACACAACATCACGACACTTCGAACCAACCTCCCAACCAAACAAGGACAGAAGTTGGCCCGTCATGTCCTGACATTCTGATCATCTCAGTTAAGTAACAGAGTAGGTACAGTGCACAAACAAATTAATTTAAACGGCCAGGCAACTACTACGGCTTGCTATTGTGAGTCCCAAGTTATCCTGGAATTATGCAATAAAGGATTTCTCAGTTCTTACTATGCACAAGCAAGGCTAGTTTACCCAGTCAATCAATTACGCCAATTATGAATTAGACGAGTCCCAGCGGGACGCCCGTCATTAATATACAATATTCAATAGATAATATAACCAGATACCACTCCCTGCCCGTGTGGCAGATTTGCAGCATCTGTGGGGACCAACCGGCCTGTCGGGCACTACTAGTCCCAAGAGGGCTGCCATGTAAGAACTCGGGAATCCATTCTCTCCATGCAATCATTATTTTATTTAACTTAATAGTCTCTACGTTGAGTGAAGTACCATGCCGTGGATCATGGTCATTCAGAATGAGTACTTTCGTACGGGGTACGATATGCGCAACTCTACAATGATACCAGTGCGGTCAGGTTGTAGGTCTTACATAGCGTAATGCAACAATCAAAACTAACCACGGAGTAATCATGCCTTGACCATAAAGTACACATGCTTCTTTGGTAAGATAAATAAATAATAAATGAATTGAAGCCTGCATGTGCCTGTATACCAATATTCGGGATTAGCCAGTCGATTTCAATGGTTCATAATTAATATGAATGTGTCTCATTTATTCAATTCAAAAAGACGACTAGCCAGTCTCTTAGTTCCAACTAGGAACGCATGATCAATTATTTGTCAAGGTCACAATTATTGTCAATGGTGATAAGGCATGAAAGTCAACTAATATTCAGTGGGGTCGAGTCTATAACTCTCAGGGTTTAATTTCAGTCAATCGGGGTATCTATAACTCAATTCACGACACATGGTACATCCCACGTAACAATCTATATTTAACAGAAATATTAGCATATCATGGCTATATCAAGTTTATGCCAAAAGGCGTAAGGATATAAAATGGACGTTAAATATCTAATAAGATATCAATATACAGGGCTATAGAGGATCCAGGGTAAGCAGGCTACGCTCATGTCAGCCTACGCTCAAGTCAGGCTACGCTCAAGTCAGGCTATGCTCAAGTCAGCGTACGCTCAGGTCAGGCTACGCTCAAGTCAAGCCACGCTCCGGTCAGGCTACGCTCAAGTCAAGCTACGCTCAAGTCAGCGTACGCTCAGGTCAAGCTACGCTCAAGTCAAGCTACGCTCAAGTCAGTGTACGCTCAGGTCAAGCTACGCTCAAGTCAGCGTACGCTCAGGTCAGGCTAGCGTATGGACTCCGTACGACTCCTCTTCAAGGCAGCGTATGTACTCCATACGACTCCTCATCAAGGCAGCGTATGTACTCCATACAACTCCTCATCAAGGCAGCGTATATACTCCATACGACTCCTCATCAAGGCAGCATATGAACTCCATACGACTCCTTATCAAGGCAGCGTATATACTCCATACGACTCCTCATCAAGGCAGCGTATGTACTCCATACGACTCCTTATCAAGGCAGCGTATGTACTCTATACGACTCCTCATCAAGGCAGCGTATGAACTCCATACGACTCCTTACCATCCAAGCCAGCGTACGCAAGTCATACGCTTCCAAAAGGCAGCGTATGAACTCCATACGACTCCTTACCATCCAAGCCAGTGTACGCAAGTAATACGCTTCCAAAAGGCAGTGTATGAACTCCATATGACTCCTTACCATCCAAGCCAGCGTATGCAAGTCATACGCTTCCAAAAGGCAGTGTATGAACTCCATACGACTCCTTATCAAGGTAGCGTATGCAAGACATACGTCGCCAAAAGGCAGCATATGAGTCAGACTGTGCTGCGCTAAAGAGCGTGCACAGCTCAGTGGCGCTAGCTAAAAAGCTCGTGCCTACTGCTCACTGTCTTCTCCAATCAGCAAGAACTCCATGGTTTGAACCCAAAACTTCAAAAGTCCATAACTTGGTCAAAATAAGTCCAAATTCAACTTTATAAAGGTCAAAATTGGGTAGAATAAAATTCTCTACAACATGGAACCATAAAAACTTGAAAACAAAGAAGTTTGATAGATCAAAACCACCAAAATCCAAAAATAACTAATTTCTAGATCTACTAAAAATAAAACTTCAAAACGAAAAATGCCAAGTTCTAAACTCTCTTAGAATCACAAGGAAAAGAGAATGAAACCATAAAAATGGGTCCTCATGAAGAAGTAAGATGTACTTGCCTATGGGTTTGGTAGGTGGAGAGAGTAATAAGAAAGAAGAAGAAGAGTAATGGTGAAGGAGAGTAATAAAGAGAGAGAAAGAGTTGGAAGCTTTAAAAGGAAGGGGTGGTGGTAGGTGGGTTCGGTTCATGATGAACCACCATAACCCGAAAATAAACCAACCTAGACCAAACCTAAAGTAAGCTAAAGCAGAGAATAAAAGCAGAAAGTAAAATACAGAAAATTAATTGCAGAAAATTAATTAAAATGAATTTAAAGAGATTTAAATACGAAAAAATACATGATAAATATTTAAATAAATATATTAAAGCAGTACATGTATTAAAAATACGTATTCTGGGAACGGGGAGTGACATATTTGCATACTTTTCTAGCTGTATGTTTGTTTGATTCTGGTGCATCTCATAGCTTCCTATCATTAGAGTTTATGCATAAACATCATCTAGTAGCTACACCTACTGCGGAGATTAGTAGAGTGATGATGGGAGGAGGACCAGTGCCTATTAGATCTATTTATAGATGTTCTATTTTTATAGCCGGAAAGGAGTTCAGGGGACGATTCTTTGTGATGCCACTCCCCGGTTATGATATCATATTGGGGATGGACTGGCTTAGCTATGCCCATGCATCTATAGATTGTCATGAGGGAAGTATTTTGTTCAGTCCCCAGGCACAGCACCATTCAGTGTCAGGAGGACAGGGCCGGAGATCAGCATAGAGCCGAACTGTTGTGCGATAGTTGGGAACGCAGCACCGCCACACCCTATCATTAGGGAGTTTATGGATGTATTCCCAAAGGATCTTCCAAGGCTTTCGCCTGACAGAGATGTAGAGTTCACCATAAATTTAGTGCCGGATTCATCACCAGTATCCCGGGCTTGCTATAGAGTGAATCCCAAGGAGGCAGTAGAGATGAAAGAGCAGATTGATGACCTGTTGAAAAAGGGTTTCATTCGATCCAGTGCTTCTCCATGGGGAGCACCAGTGCTCTTTGTGCCTAAAAAGGATGGTACAGTCCTGTTGTGTATTGAATACCGGGCCTTGAATGCCATCACCATCAAGAATAAATATCCTCTGCCCAGGATAGATGATTTGTTCGACCAGTTGAGCGGGGCGAAGGTGTTTTCCATGATAGACTTGAGATCCGGGTACCACCAGGTGAAGATTAGGGCAGCAGACATCCAGAAGACGGCGTTCAACATGAAGTACGGGCAGTACGAGTTTCTGGTGATGCCATTTAGTCTCATAAATGCACCAGCTGTCTTTATAAACTTGATGAATAAGACATTTTACCAGTATCTGGATAAGTTTGTCGTAGTGTTTATCGACGACATCCTGATATAGTCGAAGACGCCAGAGGAGCATGCAGAGCACTTGCGGATAGTTTTGGGGATTCTGGGGCAGGAGAGATTGTTTGCCAAATTGCCGAAGTACGAGTTCTTTTTAGACCGAGTGGAGTTTCTCGGCCTTGTAGTCACTGGAGATAGAATCTCGGTGGATCCCAAGAAGATTGCTGCAGTTGAGACGTGGAAGGCTCCGACGTCAGTTTCAGAGATCAGGAGCTTTCTGGGTTTAGCAGGCTATTATAGAAAGTTCGTCCAGGACTTTGCTAGGACAGCTGAACCCATGACGAAGCTGACACGGAAGGACGCAGAGTACATCTGGTCAGAGGACTGCCAGGCAACATTTGAGGAGCTGAAGAGGAGGCTGACGACCGCTCCAGTTCTGACTTTACCTTCAGGTTCTGGAGGTTTCACCATTTACAGCGATGCTTCTTGGAAGGGGCTAGGATGTGTCCTACAGCAGCATGGGAAAGTGATTGCTTATGCATCTAGGCAATTGCGGACTCATGAAAGGAATTATCCTACCCATGACCTCGAGTTAGCTGCGGTGATCTTTGCACTCAAGTTATGGAAACATTACTTATACGGAGAGCGTGTGGAGATCTTTACTGACCACAAAAGCTTGAAGTATGTGTTCACGCAGAAAGAGCTGAACATGAGGCAAAGACGATGGTTGGAGTTGATGAAAGACCGACATCGATTTACAGCATCACCCCGGGAAGGCAAATGTGGTAGCGGATGCGCTGAGCAGGCATCCGATGGCATGGTACCTGATGATTGATCGGTATTTGCAGGAGGATCTGGAGAAGCTCGGCATCGAGCTAGTTCGACCAGGATCAGTGATACAGATGATGGCGCTTGACATCCAGTCAGGTTTGATGGAGCAGATCAGGGAGGCACAGCCTACAGATGAGAGCCTTCGCAGACTTCGAGCCCAGGCGTTAGCAGGATTGCTGGATGACTTCACGATAGCAGAGGATGGATCCTTGAGGCGTGGCAGCCGATTGTGCATGCCGAAGGGAGAGCTAGTGGAGGCAGTCTTGCAGGAGACGCACCGATCGAGATATTCTATTCACCCAGGTGCTAACAAGATGTACCGTGACTTGCGGAAACATCTTTGGTGGCACGGGATGAAGAGGGATGTATCACGTTTCATCTCAAGATGCTTAGTTTGCCAGCAGGTCAAGGCGGAGCGCCAGAGGCCAGCTGGTTTGTTGCAGCCGTTACCCATTCCCGAGTGGAAGTGGGAACATATTACAATGGACTTCATCTCAGGGCTTCCTCGTTCCCAAGGAGGGAAGGATGCCATTTGGGTCATCGTGGACAGGCTGACGAAGTGTGCGCACTTCATACCCTTCAAAGTGGGGCTTTCCACCGAGAAGTTGGCGGAGCTATACATGCAGCAGATAGTTCGCCTACACGAAGTGCCGGTGAGCATAGTGTCAGACAGAGACAGCAGATTTATATCCCACTACTGGAGGAGCTTACAGGAGGAGTTGGGCAGCAGGCTCAAGTTCAGTACGGCGTACCACCCGCAGACAGATGGGCAGTCCGAGAGGACGATACAGACACTGAAGGATATGCTGAGGACCTGCGTGCTGGACTTTGGAGGATCATGGGAGAGCCATCTGCACTTGGTAGAGTTTTCATACAACAACAGCTACCAAGCCAGTATCGGTATGTCTCCTTTCGAGGCGCTTTATGGACGACGATGCCGTACACCGCTCTTTTGGGATGATGTTGGAGACCGAGTTATGCTTGGGCCAGAGATGATCACGGATGCAGCAGAGAAAGTCGGGATGATCAGAGACAGGCTCAGAGTAGCTCAGGATAGGCAGAAACACTGGACTGATGCTAGTCGCAGGCCGATGGAGTTCGCAGACGGTGATATGGTGCTAGTGAAGATATCACCTACTAGAAGGACGATCCGGTTCGGACGAGGAGGGAAGCTGAGTCCCAGATACATCGGGCCGTTCGAGGTACTTGGCAGGATCGGAGAGGTAGCTTACAGGGTTGCACTTTCACCCAACCTAGCAGGAGTTCACGACGTCTTTTACGTATCTCAGCTGAGAAGATATGTTCCAGACCCCAGTCATGTGCTAGATCATATAGAGTTGGAGGTCGGACCGAGCCTTACAGTTTCTGAGCAGCCAGTGGAGATATTAGATAGGAGAGAGAAGAGGCTGAGGAACAAGGTTATACCCCTAGTACGAGTAGCTTGGAGCCGTCACTCCCCAGGTGAATCTACTTGAGAGAGGGAGTCGGACATGAGGGAGAGATACCCTTACTTGTTCGATCCAACTGCCGCGAGGGAACCACCCGTTCTCGCTTGATACCTTAGAGGTTAGTTTCGATCGCAGCCTTAGTCATTTTGTTGCACTGCTTGCTATGTTAGAATATTGTAGGGTCTTCAATCCTTGTGAATTTCGAGGACGAAATTTTTCAAGGAGGGAAGACTTGTAAGCCCCTATTTTTTAAATTTTATATTAATTAGTGTTAATTAATTTTTAGTGTCAATTTAGCCTTAAAATAATTATTTAGATTTTTAGGAATTTTCCTAGAATTTCTAAATGATTTTTAAATGAGTTTTATATATTAAAATATCATTTTGTAATTTATTTAAATGTTTTAATATCACTTTTCAATTATTAGAATTATTTTAATACAGATTTGTAATTATTTAAATTGTTATTATAGCAGTTTATAATTTAGGAATTGTTTTATTTCAGTTATGCAAATTAATATTTGTATTTAGTTATAGGGGGGACCTAATTGTAAAAACCTAAAGTCTAAGGGCCTATCTGCTAAACCAACCCCCCTCCCCACGAACACACACTCTCTCTCACCTCACCCACTTCGCTGCCCCGACCGCCAGCGCAGCCTACCCCCCGCCATTTCCGGCTGCCCGACCGACCTAGGACCGACCTAAGCCCCTATTTAAACTCCCCTCCTCTCCTCAGACTCGACCCTAACCCTAACCGACCACCACGACCACCCCAATCCCCCTTTCTTCCCCGACAAACCTAAACCCTAACCCTAACTCCGGCGACCCCCAGCGCCGCCTCCACAGCCGTCGTCGTCACCAACCACCACCACCATTCGACGCGTCCTGCCGAGACGACCCCAGCGCCACCGGAGCACCGCCGTCCCGACGCCTCCTCCGCCATCCACGACCTTCGAATCCACCCCCTGAAGTCGGACACGTATGTAACATTGTTTTCTCGTATCGTGCGTGTCTCGTGTTGAGTCTATATTGTTTCCCGTGTCCTGACGAACATGATGGTGAAACTGGACACGCGAGACTGAACTCGTACGTGTCGTGCTAGCCCAGACACGTATATACCTGTTCCCTAACTGTCCGGACACAGGCTCATGTTTATTTTTTTATGTTTATGTTAAACAAAACCTAATAAAATTAACCTAAGTCCTATCCCTAACACAAGCCACGGGCTGACCCCCTGGCCAGCCCGACCTAACTAAACCCCCCCCCCTGTGCAGCTCGAGTTCGAGCCCCCCTTTCTGTTTCTTTTTCTTTTTCTTTTTCTTTTTCTGTTTCTTTTTCTTTTCTTTTTCTTTTTGTTTTAATATATATATTTATATATATGTATACATGTACTTGTATATATATATATATATATATATATATATATATATATATATATATATATATATATATATATATATTTTATATATATATATATATATATATATATATATATATATATATATACTTCATTTTTAGTACTTTATTATATTATGTATGTATATATATATATATGTATTATGTACACATATGTATATATGTATATATTTTCTTGTGTATATATTATATATATATATATATATATATATATATATATATATATATATATATATATATATATATATATATATATATATATATATATATATATATATATATATACTATAATATTGTATATATATACTTTATAATTAAGTATTTTTTTATGTATATATATATGTACTTTTGGCATAGGTATGTATGTATTCATTTTATATAAATTTATCTTATTAAAATAATAATATTTATTTTGCATTTTTACCAAATTGTATTTTTAGTGTATTTAAATTACTGCAACCATTTCGTGTCCAGGCCTAGCATGGATTTTTGGGCCCAAATATTTTTTTACACATTCAAGACCTGTACAAGTCATATTGGACTTGATTCATGGCCTTGGGTCCTGTATTTGAACTTTGGTTCAAATTATATACATGGACAAAATACGCAGAAAATTAATTATTTAATTTTAATTGTGTGCAATGCTGTTTTTGGATTTCTAAAAATACTTAGAGTCCTGTTAAAATTCTGGAAAAATAGTATTTAGATACTATGTTAATTTAGCTAATTTAGTATAATTTTTTATAGTATTTAATTTACTGTTTTGCCACTAGTTTGGCATATGAAACCAAAACTCATTTTCTGTATACTTAGGAAAGCTGATTTTTATAAAATACTTGTACTGGTTAATAAATTCCAGAAAAATTATAATAAATTTCTATAATTAGCAAAGTTCATTTTGGTACTTTATTTTATGTAAAAATAAGCTTCTTGTCTATCTCAAAAATTGTTAAAACACAATGATCTTTTGATTTATTTATTGATTAATTACGACATATAACTTTTTGTGTCACTTTGAGCTTTAGCCGTGTTGAACCTCACCCCTAACTAGTGTAAAGACTCTAGAAAGTAGTTAAAGTAGCATGTCACCCCACATTGGTCTCCTATGCCAAAGTCATCATTTTGGCTAGGTGTCCAGTCACAAGTCGTGTTTCACCAATTAGTGCCTTAGCGTTTTAGCTTAGTGTAAGAACTAAGTTATTGCATTAATTTTTACAGTGACGAGTTATCAGACATCCATAGCACTTTTATCGCAGCTTGTTTTGCTTTGCTTTGCTAGAGGCAAGTACTTTCTACAAACTTTACATACTGTTGCATAAATAAACTGCTAATCCAACCATGTTAAATGCTGATCCTTGGGGTAGCAAGTTAAAATGTCACATGTTGTACTTTCCATTACTACCATGCTTAGAACAGTCTTGATGTATCTCTCACATGATTAGAATATGGGTTATGGGGAAACTGATAGTAGTGTACGTGATCATGACCCCCTATAGTAGCGAGCGAGGTCGCATTTTATATGCATACCTTGCCGCAGGCCATTATCCTGCATTTCGGTACGGATGTACACCTATGCTTGTTAACTTGTACGTATGTACATTTTATTTACATGTACCACAGTACATTGTACATCTATTGACCGATCACGTACTTGCTACAGTTTTAAACATTACATATACATCTGTCTCTATGACATATGTATCCTTGCCATGATAGATTATGTGATGCCATGTTTTCAGTTATTTTCTCTCATGTTCATTTTCATGTTTCATATGCTAGTTTGCTAGAGTCAGTACTTGCTCCCGTCCTGACAGGATAACGTTGTAGGTGTCCTTACTGAGGAGGAGTTACTCTGCGACACATATTATGGAGTTACTGCCGAGGATCCGGCTCTGCTTTACGAGGATGTTCCTGCGGGGAACCTCGCCTAGTTGTCTTTTGTTTACTTAGACTTTTGAGAGTAGACATGTATTAGACTATATCTTTTTGTAACTGGACATGTATCCAGTTTTACATTTCAGTTCACTTGTACTTGGACATTTTACTATATACGACGACTTTTGTGTTTGGAGCATTTATGACTTTTATTCACTTATAGAACTGTTAGCACATTTAGTCTTATCATGTTGTCTTTAGAACAGTTTACTACGTTTTAATCTCAAACTTAGGCTGGGCATGACTCAGCCTGGCCCAACAATTTGGGTAGCGGGTCGTGACAGAATATAACTAAGAATTTGAAGACAACAAAACTACTAATAAAATAACAACAAACTCAAACAATCTCAAATACATCTCAAGTCTCAAATTTCTATACGCAACTCCAGTTCTAAATAGGAAAACTAAAACAAGACAGATTAGCTAAACTCCCGATCACTCCTGAGTGTCGGGTCCATAGGTAGCTAAGCCATCTCCTCAGTAAAATGTAGGGCATGTGTCCTCAGGGCAATCATCTGTAAAATTTTCAACAGGTCCAGTCAGGACAGGAACGAGCACATCTCATCTAGAAAACCCAAGTAAATGACAGAGAACTATAAAGCAGTTATAGACAGTTGTATTGATAAAAATGGCAGTTTATATTCAGGTGATAGTAAGAAAGACAGATAAGGTGCAAGAAAAGTAAATACTAAACAAGAGAAGAATCATAGCAATGAAGACTGTAAAAATAGAACTAGCTGAACCAGGGTAATACGATATAAAGTCCATACAACAATGTAGACCAGTGTAACTCCAATGTAAGTCCAGTACAGAATAAATCTCATACAAGATGAATCCAGTAAGGGACGATTCCAGTTATAGTGATCAACGATTCCAGGGTGAGTCCAGCCTATACTCTAGCAGTGTGTTTTAAAATACCGAGTTCGACATGTAAACGGCTGTGGATAATCAGGCACACCTCTCACTGATCAGGCAAGAGATGGCTATGCTTCCAGTAGATTCCAGTTGGAAGATTCCAGATTGGGGTATGTCTACATGTCTTACTCAAGTATTTCCCCTCCCAGCAAGTGAATCCAGAAATCCGACACAATGATTCAAGATGAGTCCAGCCAAAATATAATGATACCAGTAAATGATTCCAGTAAATGATTTCCGTAGGTGATTCCAGTAAATGATCCCAGAATAATGATACCAGTAATGGAGGCCAAAAAATAAATGTGTATTGTATACATGAATCCAGAATATCCACATGTGTTGTAACAGAGAATCGCATACAACTAACTAGAACTGAAGTACAATAATTGACAAGTAAATGAGAGAACTATCAGAGAATGTACTCACCTGGTACTCTAAAAAGAGTAGTATAATATCAGATGCCTGCACCAGAGTCACAATGTCCTAAACAGAGCAGTACAGGTTATAATATGCTTAAAATAAGACAAATGATGTTTATGATGCAATCCACATGATTTCTAGGCCAATCTAGGTCAAAGTCAACTCTAAGTCAAACCTGGTCAAGCCTAGAAGTCAAACCTGGTCAACTATGGTCAAACTAGCCTACATTAGTCTATTCTAGGTCTGAATAAGCTATACAAGACCATTCTAGACTTTCTAGGCAAACAGACTCAAATATATGTCATAGGCTGTATCATGCCTATAAGCCACCCCTAATACCAGGCTATATGTCATTATTTCACCCAAAACAAATACTACACATATGATATATTATCTAACACAATCATAGACATACACTAGCATTAGGTTACCTATATACCTATACATAGGTATAGGCACATTCACATAGGTATCTATACTACATACCTTACTATAGGTTATAATACATATATACAATAGATATACATTACCCTATATATATAGTCATCTCACATATTATCATATATAAGGTACCTACAAATGTATCCACGTATCTACATAATACATATGTACAAATATAACAAGGCTTTCATGATATAGTAGAGAGAGAGAGAGCATAAGTGAGTGAGGGGCTGTCCAATATGACAGGACCCTGGTGTGTGTGTGTGTGCATATGGGGAATGAAAGAGAGAGTGAATACTAGAGAGCAATGTGTGTGTGGTGTAAAGTTTGTGTGTGTGTGAGAAATGTTTGAGAGTGAATAGTGTCATGTGAGGGTGTGTTTGTGAATAGGAAATCTGTGTTAGAGTGATGAGTGAGGGATGAGTGATACTGGACTGATACTTGGTGTTCTAGGACTGGTTTGGGATTTCCTAATGGCTCACATACACAAATACATAGGCTGTGTTTGAGGGTGATTAAGGAGTGGATGGGGCTGTGTAGGACTGGTTTTGTAGGCCAATGTGGCTGTGTATAAGGACTGATTTATGGTCCTTAAAAGTGGACTGATTTGGTGCTTGGAAGGGGCTGGATTTGTCTATCATGTATTGGTTTTTGGGGTGAGTTAAGGACTGTTGGGGACTGCCACATTAGACAGGTTTTGGGACAGTCAAGGGATAGGTTTTAGGGACTGTTTTGGACTGGAGTTGGGTTGCAAATGGGGATTGAAAATGGCTCAAGTCTAGACAGGAATGTGGGAACTTGTTTGCTGTCAATGGGGCTAACAATGGGTGGTTAAGGGGCTAGTTAAGTGACAGAAAAGGGGAGGCTATGGCTGGGTGCAATGTGGAGGTTTTATCCAGGGTTAGATGGCTGCAAATTGGGTCAGCAATGGCTCTTATTTAGTGATCTGTTTTGGGGTTGCTACAAGGGCTGAACTGGGGGTTGCAATGGACAGGTAAGGGCTGTTAGCCTCACAGGAAAAGAAGAAAGGAAACCAATCCTATGCACAACAGTCCCTACTGTTCAATCTCAGAAAAAATGAAGGAAAGGAAAGGAAATCAATGCATTCTATCAGTTAAGGAGAAAACTGAACTAGTTTTCAGTTCCCACATAACACAGGTGTAAGAAATTAACATGAAAGTTTTCATTCGAAATCAATTGTAAAACAGGGATTAAATGTTAGAAATCCAAATTCAGTAAAACATGTGTAACAGTCTACTCAAGCAGTCTAACACATATTCGAAATCTTATTATTCTAATGCAAAACCAACCTAACATGTAAAACCAACTTAGCAGGAACTAACACACATGTGGGTGAATCAATATGACAAATTTAACATCAATACTTAGTTTACAAATAGGAATTTAACTCAGTTTCGAAAACAGGGAAATGGTATCATTGATATTGGAAATGCACATTTGAAATCGATCAAAAACCCATTAAAACCCATACAAATCAGTAAACAATCCTTGGATAGGTCTAATACACATGTGGGAAAACAATTTGGCAATTAAATATTGCAAATCAGTTGAAATAATGCAACCCAACTTAGAAAACTGAACAATGTACTGTTATCAGAAATAGGACAGTACATAACCTGTCGAAAACCCATTTAAAAAGCAAAACTCGAATCCAACATGAAATACCCAACTAGCAGCATCCATTACACATGTAGGAATCATCTTAGTAATTCAAAACAACCTCTAAAACAGATTAAACAGGAAATCAATTCAAAAATTTTGAAATAAGAACATGGTATCAGAGATATGGGAAAATGTAAATTTCGAATTCAAAAATAAGTTAATACACCAAGGTGAGGGTTGGTAAATCATGTTACATATGTACAGGTGTCCCTCGAGTCCTCTCGTGTCACCCAGGGCCGGATACGGCGTGTCCACATGTCAAGAACCACTCTCGTGCACACACAGACACGTTGTCTCGTGCACGCGAGCACTCGTGTCTAGGACACGACACACGACACGACACAACACGTGGGTGTGCACCTAGGTTCGTCTAGGGTACGGCCACCTCACAGACACCCTGCACTGTGTCCACGAGACTCCAGGACGCGACACAGAGCCCGTGTCAGCGCGCGGATTGCCGCTGTGCGCGCGCAGCGCGTGCCCAGTGCGGGCACGATTGCTCCACGTGTACACAACCATCTGCTCCCAAATTTTGGGAGCACGATGTCAGACATTGCCCCTCACTCCCCACAAAAATTGACGTGTCCACGTATCCTGTGTCGGGAGTTCTCAGCCCCGTGATGCAAGACACAGTGTACGTGTATGCACAGCGTGTCTAACACGAATTTTCGACACAATAGGACACTAAAATACCAGACACCCTTCACAGAAAATGATCTACATACCTAGATCTAGGACTCTATCCAAATAGATTTACAAAATTTGTAAATCGAATCGGTTCGGGCATTTCGTCGAACACCTAGCCTATGGGTTTGATACGTGTCCGATACGGACACGTAATGGACACGAATTATGCCCAATTTCCAGGGACAGCTAGGGGACTCTAGATCTAGCCCTAAATGCAAAGAAAACAAAAATTTAAATCAATTTGAGGAGTTTTACCTATAGGTGCAAAATTGTAAGAAAGCTCCAAATGAGGGTGTTCCTCTTGATGGCCAAATGTTCCAATTGAGCCCAAAACTGAGATTAACCTCCAGAAATAGTAAATATACAAAAAATAGAACCTAATGCAAAAGACTAGGATAAAAAAGGAGATCAAATGAATAAATGGGAATTTTTGGAAGGGGGAAGAATACCTCTCTTTTTTCCAAGTGTTGGAATGATAAAAAGAGGCAAGCCCTAATGAATAAGTGTTTAAATAGGGTGGGGATCCCTATGTAGCTGCTCACAGGTTCATTAATTAGGGTTAGGGTTCACTAAATGGCCCATGGGCTTAAGTCATGATCAATTAAATAGTTAAGCCATAAGTCATTTCATGAAACCTCAAACCATGACTTAAATTCACTAAATCACATCCCCTCATTCTAAAACTATTCTCTAATGACTAAAATAGGTTAACTCAAGTTAGACTAGGGTCACCATGGCTAGGGTTAGCTTCTAGGCTAGTTCACTAAGTCTCAACAAGTCAAGTCAACCTAGAATTCACCAATTCAACAAATCACCAAATAATTCAAATAAGTCAAAATGACCAAATTACCCCTAGGCTAAAAATGATAATTAAATCATCCTAATGACATGGTTAGGCTCTAGGTCATGCAGTCTCTCAGGTTTCACTAGCAGCACATCAAAATCACAAGTCATGACTTAAACCAGTTTTAAATAGTTTAAAAATAATTAAAAATCACCAAAAATTATAATGTGAAATAAATATCAATAATTATTATTATAATTACAAAATTTCAAAAATAACCTCATCTGGAAAACTGGGTGTTACAATTCTACCCACCATAGAAAAATTTCGTCCTCGAAATTAAGATGATCGCACCCTTCCTAGGTCAAACCCCCAGCAAATCAAGGTCGAAGCAACACAATCCTACTGGTCGTGATTTCACAGTCTCGAACGGGGGTAGCTACACTATCTAGGCAATCACAAGCAATATCCTGACATGTACTAATGGAATCACACAACAAGATGGAAAGAAGAACAAGAAGACAGACCTGCTAACCCGTCACCCGTAGCGTCGGTCTACTCGACTGTCAGCACAGAAGCCCTGCCCCTCTGGGGTGTATCCCTCTGTTGGTGCGGGGCACGGTGCCGCACTACAGGTGGCCTAGCTCCCTCTATCTAATCCATGACACTCAAGTAATATCCACCCTGATATTCCACTCAAATTCTCTAGGGCACCATCTATATGGTATCTATCCTGCAATCTAATAATCATACCCGTCTATCCAGAACCATGTCACCAGAATCCTTGTCACACCAGTAAGTATGGCTGCAATAATCCATAGAGTCCACAACTAATGTGCATACATCTAGAATTATGGTATTTAAAATTTTCGTATTGCCGCTAGCTTGGCTGCAAAAACCTTAAATTCCCACACCCGAGAAATATATCCAAAATCGGACTCTATTTCATCGCCCAACCAATTGATATGGCTGTAGAAGACTCTAGATTCCATGACTGAGGCAACCTAGCCCATAATGTTATCTTGGTAGAAAATCAAGTCAATAATGAATACCAAGAATCAAATTCAACGATGAACAAGGAAGATAGACAGATACTGTCAGAATGGAATTTCGAGATAGTTTATAATGAGATTCTCAAGGGTCATCCCAGGAATCTTCTCAAGTAGTCCTAACTGTGATTGAGTGCCTCTCCGGTAAGGCCTATCTCTCAATCCTATCGCAGGCTCGCAGCAGTACAACTAAGTCGCCGTAATACCACGATATCGCACTAATGCGACTCACGACCTGCATGGGCCACCACTAAAAACGTGTCACGACCCGCACCCACTGTGAGGGTACGAATACGTAACAGCGCCCAGCCTACGCCGCAGTATCGGCGGTAGAACGCTGTTCTAAGTCTCTAACTAACCATCAACTCATGCAGTATATAATATACTCATCATGATCAACTCCGAACGGAGGACAAGTATAAGATATAGTGTAACTCAATCACAGTCTAAGCACGATAAGATAACACCGAATATAACTAAAAATTTGAAGACAACAAAACTACTAATAAAATAACAACAAACTCAAACAATCTCAAATACATCTCAAGTCTCAAATCTCTATATACAACTCCAGTTCTAAACCGGAAAACTAAAACAAGACAGACTAGCTAAACTTTCGATCACTCCTGAGTGTCGGGTCCATAGGTAGCTAAGCCATCTCCTCAGTAAAATGTAGGGCATGTGTCCTCAGGGCAATCATTTGTAAAATTTTCAACAGGTCCAGTCAGGACAGGAATGAGCACATCTCATCTAGAAAACCCAAGTAAATAACAGAGAACTATAAAGCAGTTATAGACAGTTGTATTGATAAAAATGGCAATTTATATTCAGGTGATGGTAAGAAAGACAGATAAGGTGCAAGAAAAGTAAATACTAAACAAGAGAAGAATCATAGCAATGAAGACTGTAAAAATAGAACTAGTTGAACCAGGGTAATATGATATAAAGTCTAGGCAACAATGTAGACCAGTGTAACTCCAATGTAAGTCCAGTACAGAATGAATCTCATACAAGATGAATCCAGTAAGGGACGATTCCAATTATAGTGATCAACGATTCCAAGGTGAGTCCAGCCTATACTCTAGCAGTGTGTTTTAAAATACCGAGTTCGACATGTAAACGGCTGTGGGTAATCAGGCACACCTCTCACTGATCAGGCGAGAGATGGCTATGCTTCCAGTAGATTACAGTTGGGAGATTCCAGATTGGGATATGTCTACATGTCTTACTCAAGTATTTCCCCTCCTAGCAAGTGAATCCAGAAATTTGACACAATGATTCAAGATGAGTCCAACCAAAATATAATGATACCAGTAAATGATTCCAGTAAATGATTCCAGTAGGTGATTCCAGTAAATAATTCAAGAATAATGATACCAGTAATGGAGGCCAGAAAATAAATGTGTGTCGTATACATGAATCCAGAATATCCACACGTGTTGTAACAGAGAAGCGCATACAACTAACTAGAACTGAAGTACAGTAATTGACAAGTAAATGAGAGAACTATCAGAGAATTGACTCACCTGGTACTCTGAAAAGAGTAGTGTAATATCAGATGCCTGCACCAGAGTCACAATGTCCTAAACAGAGCATTACAGGTTATAATATGCTTAAAATAAGACAAATGATGTTTATGATACAATCCACATGATTTCTAGGCCAATCTAGGTCAAAGTCAACTCTAAGTCAAACCTGGTCAACCCTAGAAGTCAAACTAGGTCAACTATGGTCAAACTAGTCTACACTAGTCTATTCTAGGTCTAAATAAGCTATACAAGACTATTCTAGACTTTCTAGGCAAACAGACTCACATATATGCCATAGGCTGTATCATGCCTATAAGCCACCCCTAACACCAGGCTATATGTCATTATTTCACCCAAAAAAAATACTACACATATGATATATTATCTAACACAATTATAGACATACACTAGCATTAGGTTACCTATATACCTATACATAGGTATAGGCACATTCACATAGGTATCTATATTACATACCTTACTATAGGTTATAATACATATATACAATAGATATACATTACCCTATATATATTCATCTCACATATTATCATATATAAGGTACCTACAAATGTATCCACATCTCTACATAATACATATGTACAAATATAACTAGGCTTTCATGATATAGTAGAGAGAGAGAGAGAGAGCATAAGTGAGTGAGGCCGGGCTGTCCAATATGACAGGACCCTGGTGTGTGTGTGTGTGTGTGCATATGGTGAATGAGAGAGAGAGAGTGAATACTAGAGAGCAATGTGTGTGTGGTGTAAAGTTTGTGTGTGTGAGAGAAATGTTTGAGAGTGAATAGTGTCATGTGAGGGTGTGTTTGTGAATAGGAAATCTGTGTTAGAGTGATGAGTGAGGGATGAGTGATACTGGACTGATACTTGGTGTTCTAGGACTGGTTTGGGATTTCCTAATGGCTCACATACACAAATACATAGACTGTGTTTGAGGGTGATTAAGGAATGGATGGGGCTGTGTAGGACTGGTTTTGTAGGCCAATGTGGCTGTGTATAAGGACTGATTATGGTCCTTAAAAGTGGACTGATTTGGTGCTTGGAAGGGGCTGGATTTGTCACCATGTGTTGGTTTTTGGGGTGAGTTAAGGACTGTTGGGGACTGCCACATTAGACAGGTTTTGGGACAGTCAAGGGATAGGTTTTAGGGACTGTTTTGGACTGGAGTTGGGTTGTAAATGGGGACTGAAAATGGCTCAAGTCTAGACAGGAATGTGGGGACTTGTTTGCTGTCAATGGGGCTAACAATGGGTGGTTAAGGGGCTAGTTAAGTGACAGGAAAGGGGAGGCTATGGCTGGGTGCAATGTGGGGGTTTTATCCAGGGTTAGATGGCTGCAAATTGGGTCAGCAATGGCTCTTATTTAGTGATCTGTTTTGGGGTTGCTACAAGGGCTGAACTGGGGGTTGCAATGGACAGGTAAGGGCTGTTAGCCTCACAGGAAAAGAAGAAAGAAAACCAATCCTATGCACAACAGTCCCTATTGTTCAATCTCAGGAAAAATGAAGGAAAGGAAAGGAAATCAATGCATTCTATAAGTTAAGGGGAAAACTGAACTAGTTTTCAGTCCCCACATAGCACAGGTGTAAGAAATTAACATGAAATTTTTCATTCGAAATCAATTGTAAAACAGGGATTAAATGTTAGAAATCCAAATTCGGTAAAACATGTGTAACAGTCTACTCAAGCAGTCCAACACATATTCGAAATCTCATTATTCTAATACAAAACCAACCTAACATGTAAAACCAACTTAGCAGGAACTAACACACATGTGGGTGAATCAATATGACAAATTTAACATCAATACTTAGTTTACAAATAGGAATTTAACTCAGTTTCGAAAACAGGGAAATGGTATCAGTGATATTGGAAATGCACATTTGAAATCGATCAAAAACCCCATTAAAACCCATACAAATCAGTAAACAATCCTTGGATAGTTCTAATACACATGTGGGAAAATAATTTGGCAATTAAATATTACAAATCAGTTGAAATAATGCAACCCAACTTAGAAAACTGAACAATATACTGTTATCAGAAATAGGACAGTACATAACCTGTCGAAAACCCATTCAAAAAGCAAAACTCGAATCCAACATGAAATACCCAACTAGCAGCATCCATTACACATGTAGGAATCAACTTAGTGATTCAAAACAACCTCTAAAACAGATTAAACAGGAAATCAATTCAAAAATTTCGAAATAAGAACATGGTATCAGAGATATGGGAAAATATAAATTTCGAATTCAAAAACAAGTTAATACACCAAGGTGAGGGTTGGTAAATCATGTTACATATGTACAGGTGTCCCTCGAGTCCTTTCGTGTCACCCAGGGTTGGATACGGCGTATTCATACGTCAAGAACCACTCTCGTGCACACACAGACACGCTGTCTCGTGCACGGGTGCACTCGTGTCTAGGACACGACACACGACATGACACAACACGTGGGTGTGCACCTAGGTTCGCCTAGGGTAGGGCCACCTCACAGACACCCTACACTGTGTCCACGAGACTCCAGGACGCGACACAGAGCCCGTGTCAGCGCGCGGATTGCCGCTGTGCGCGCGCAGCGCGTGCCCAGTGCGGGCACGATTGCTCCACGTGTACACAACCATCTGCTCCCAAATTTTAGGAGCACCATGTCAGACGTTGCCCCTCACTCCCCACAAAAATTAACGTGTCCACGTGTCCTGTGTCGGGAGTTCTCAGCCCCGTGATACAGGACACAGTGTACGTGTGTGCACAGTGTGTCCAACACAAATTTTTGACACAATAGGACACTAAAATACCAGACACCCTTCACAAAAAATGATCTACACACCTAGATCTAGGACTCTATTCAAATAGATTTACAAAATTTATAAATCGAATCGGTTCGAGCATTTTGTCGAACACCTAGCCTATGGGTTTGATACGTGTCCGATACGGACACGTAATGGACACGAATTGTGCCTAATTTCCAGGGACAGCTAGGGGACTCCTAGATCTAGCCCTAAATGCAAAGAAAATAGAAATTTAAATCAATTTGAGGAGTTTTACCTATAGGTGCAAAATTGCAAGAAAGCTCCAAATGGGGGGTGTTCCTCTTGATGACCAAATGTTCCAATTGAGCCCAAAACTGAGATTAACCTCCAAAAATAGTAAATATACAAAAATTAGAACCTAATGCAAAAGACTAGGAAGAAAAAGGAAATCAAATGTATAAATGGGAATTTTTGGAAGGGGGAAGAATACCTCTCTTTTCTCCAAGTGATGGAATAATAAAAAGAGGCAAGCCCTAATGAATAAGTGTTTAAATAGGGTGGAGATCCCTATGTGGCTGCTCATAGGTTCATTAATTAGGGTTAGGGTTCACTAAATGGCCCATGGGCTTAAGTCATGATCAATTAAATAGTTAAGCCATAAGTCATTTCATGAAACCTCAAACCATGACTTAAATTCACTAAACCACATCCCCTCATTCTAAAACTATTCTCTAATGACTAAAATAGGTTAACTCAAGTTAGACTAGGGTCACTATGGCTAGGGTTAGCTTCTAGGCTAGTTCACTAAGTCTCAACAAGTCAAGTCAACCTAGAATTCACCAATTCAACAAATTACCAAATAATTCAAATAAGTCAAAATAACCAAATTACCTCTAGGCTAAAAATGATAATTAAATCATCCTAATGACATGGTTAGGCTCTAGGTCATGCAGTCTCTCAGGTTTCACTAGCAGCACATCAAAATCATAAGTCATGACTTAAACCAGTTTTAAATAGTTTAAAAATAATTAAAAATCATCAAATATCATAATATGAAATAAATATCAATAATAATTATTATAATTACAAAATTTCAAAAATACCCTCATCTGGAAAACTGGGTGTTACACACCAACTTGCAGACTTTGTCTTCAAGACCCCTGATGACAAATCCCTCTGGCTGTTGAATGTAAATCTCTTCGGTCAGCTCGCCATTTAGGAAAGCCGTATTCACATCCATCTGATGTATCACCATCTTATGTATTGCTGCAATAGCAATCAACATTCTGATGGTGGTCATCCGGGCTACTGGAGCATATGTGTCAAAATAGTCAATTCCCTACTTCTGAGAAAATCCCTTGGCTACCAACCTAGCCTTGAACTTGTCAATAGTTCCATCTGCTTTCATCTTCTTCTTGAAGATCCATTTGCATCCGATGGGTTTCGCTCCTTCAGGAAGATCAACCAACACCCAAGTGTTATTTGAGGTGATGGAATCAATTTCATTGTCAATCGCCTCCTTCCAGAAAATCGCGTCTCTGGTCTTCATCGCCTCATCATAGGTAAGTGGATCTGTTTCCACATGATAGGTGACAAAGTCACTTCCGAAATCCTTCGGCCTCCTCACACGCTTAGCTGACGGCTCAGCTTGTTCTGGTTCAATTGTTGTTTCAACAACATCTTCTTGGACCACATCTTCATTGAAGACTTCAGTTTGCTGTGCACCCTCATTGTTCTCCGGTACATCCGCAAGAACAATATTCTTGTGCCTAGCAAATTTGTCTTCAAAATATTCTGCGTCGCGAGTTTCAATGATATGATTTGACTTAATATCAAGAAATCTCCGAGCATCACTCTTCTCGGCATACCCCAAGAAGATTGTCTTTGTAGTCCTTATCCCAAGCTTCTGAATCTTCAGATCAGGAAGCTTGACATATGCCAGACACCCCCACACTCGAATGACATTCAAGTTAGGTCTGACCTTGAACCAGAGTTCATGAGGAGTAACGTCTGAAGTTGCATGAGGTACTCTATTTAGAATAAAAGTGGTCGTCAATGCAGCTTCACCCCAGTAGCACTTAGGAAGGCCAGCAGTCAACAACATTGAGTTAATCATTTCTGTTAACGTTCTGTTCTTCCTCTCTGCTAGTCCGTTTGATTGAGGAGAGTACGGAGCCGTAGTCTCATTGACAATTCCATGTTTTTTGCAGAACGATGCGAATTCATGAGACCTGTATTCTCCACCTCGATCACTTCTTATTCTTTTGAGTTGTTGTCCAGTCTGCCGCTCAGCTTCGGCTCTGAACTCCTTGAACTTCTCAAATGCTTCATCTTTAGCCTTTAGCAAATAGACGAACACATACTTGGAGAAGTCATCGATGAAGGTTATAAAATACTTCATCCCGGTCTTTGTAGAGAACTGTTTAAAGTCACAGATATCTGAGTGTACTAAATCCAGAAGATCTGTACTTCGATTAACCCGAGGAAAGGGTTTTCTTGTGATCTTAGTTTGAGCACAAACTTCACATTTCTCTACCTTACCCCCACACTTGGAGATAAGCCATATACTAGACATTCTGTTAATTCGTTTAGAATGAACATGTCCTAGCCTATTATGCCACAACTCATAAGTATAAGCAGAATGAGTGATTGTATTAATAACATTGAACTGATTTACAAGCTGAATCTTGAACATTCTTTCGGTATAAAAAGCTTTCTCGAAATATGTTCCCTTAATAGACATCACCATCTGGCCAGCATTGATGTCTATCCTGAGGCCTGTGTTGCAGAGTAGGCCTCCTGAGATCAGATTCTTAGCAATAGCAGGTACGTGCTTCACGTCTTGAAGCGTCAGAGACTTCCCCGAAGTCAGCTTCAACACCACCGTCCCGATCCCGAGCACTTCAGCTTGTGCCTGGTTCGCCACCATAACCACATCAGAAGTAAGGGTGTACGTGGTGAACCACTCCTTGCTGGAGCAAACAAGGCAGGTGGCTCCAGTATCTACCCACCAGTCAGCATCAGTTCCTACCGCATCAACCTGCGCAATCATAGCAACAACATCAGTGATCATAAATACCTTACTTGGTTCTTCTTGCTCCGATTGCTTGGTTTTTGCTTTGCACTCATTCTTAAAGTGGCCTTTCTTGCCACACTTGAAGCAAGGCATTTGAGACTTTGGCTTCTTTTTCTTGATAGAAGTTTCCTTGACTTTTAGATTGTCAGGGTCCTTCTTCTTGCTGTAGGAAGCCGCCTGCTTTCCCCTTGGTTCCTTGGTTTGAACCATATTGGCATTAGCCAATTGCTTGGACAGTGCGTCCACCTTTAATTGAGCCCGCATCTGGTCCTCAACATAGATTTCCTGCAAGAGATTTTCAAGGGTGATCTCCAGCTTCTTTCTATGCATGTTTGCATAGAACTTGCTCCACCCAGCGGGGAGCTTTGAGACAATCCCTCCAACAACAAACTTGTCGGGGAGGGGCATTGCCTCGTCTTCCAACTTCTGTCGCAGTTTCAGGAACTCCTTCACCTGCGGCAACATAGACTTTTCGTCCTCAAAGAACCACTTGTGATATTTTTCAACCACAAATATTTTACTGCGGTTCTTGTCTTCTTCGTAGAGTTTTTCTAGAGACTCCCATATGTCTCTAGCGATATTCTTCTTAGAATATGATTCTGCAAGGGAATCTTCCATAGCATTCAGGATTAGCAGCCTGCAAATACTATTTTCCCTTCTCCATTTTGCTTGAAGTTTAGTAGCCGCGGTGATTGCGGCAGCAGATCCAACATCTGGAACAGTAGGTTCTTCCTACAGAAGCACGTGATCTACGTCTTTAAGTTGAAGGGTTAGATATACCTTCCTCTTCCAGACTTGGTAATGTTCTCCATCAAACTTTTCTAACTTGCAAAAGTCAGAATTGAAGAGTGAAATATTAACGTTTTCCATCGTAGCATTAAAGCTTTGAGATTGTTATTACCGGGGCACAATTTCTTCGATGGAAAACTGAAATATCGTAACAAT
The DNA here is from genome assembly GCA_029216955.1 of Iris pallida. Lineage (NCBI taxonomy): Eukaryota > Viridiplantae > Streptophyta > Magnoliopsida > Asparagales > Iridaceae > Iris > Iris pallida. The sequence goes on from JANAVB010036819.1 coordinate 3,045,293, forward strand.
TGTACAAACAATCGTTATTACGTAACACTTCACAGAAGGTACGTAAGAGAAATTTCAACTAGTGCTACACTTCACAGAAGGTGCACAGAACGTAACACTTCACAGAAGGTACGTAAGAAAAATCCCACAAGTGCTATCCTTCACAGAAGGTGCACAGAACGTAACACTTCACAGAAGGTACTTAAGAGAGATTCCACAAGTTCTACCCTTCACAGAAGGTACACAAATAGAATTCTGATAATATCAATGCAAACACTTCACCGAAGGTGCGTTAATAGAATCCTGATAAAACCAACAAAGAAGATGACTGGCGAAGATGAAATAACTCCTGCTGGGGTGAATGATCACCGTTGCTCAAAGCTTTATTCGCCCCACACGAATAGCTTCCAGGAACCAGCAAGTTCGTCGGAGAACTTGAAACACTCTGCTCTTCTGACTCCTCGCATGAACTTGAACTCCTGTGCAAAACATAACGCTGGTAAAATTCCTCTCTTCTCTCTCACAGCATCTAAGCACTTGTAAACTTTCTGTCTACTACCTATGCATTAGTCCTAGCCTGTGAAAGAGAAGGAGGAGGCCTTATATAAGCCCCAGCAACAACTGCCCGGTTAGCACCATGTTAGGGACGTGGTAGTAACCACCCCGAACATGGAGCAACAATTCAGAACATGTGAAGACACGTTCTGCTGCAAGTTGTGCCACTCACGTAACCAGCGTAATTTGTACTTTACGCACACAGCCCCTTTACGCTCCCTACGTACTTTATGCACACTGCGTACGCTACGTACGCTGCGTATGCTGCGTACGCTGCGTACGCTACGCATACTGCGCACTCTACGCACGCTGCGCACACTGCGCGCACTGGGCTGCGTACTGGGCTGCGTAACTGGGCTCGCGTAACTGGGCTCGCATAACGGGCCGCGTAACTGAGCTCGCGTAACTGGGCTCGTGTAACGGGCCGCGCCATCAAAATGCCACATTACGCCTCATGAGCCCGAGTCCGAGCTCGAGCCCGAGCCCGAGTCCGAGTCTGAGTCCGAGTCGCTAAGCCCCTACGGGGCTTAGCTCCTATAGAAATAAATTTTCCAAGAGCAAAAAGCATGAATGCTTTAATTGTTGATTTTAGCCCTTTTCCCATTAGAAAAATAATCCCACATGGCAAACCCATGTGCACCTCCACACCACATGTGCATCTCCAATAATAGCAAAGCTAATATATAGAGATACAAACCATTTATTTTTTCCGATGTGGAACTAAAGCTTTCAATAGGAAAAAACCAAAAACCCAACATTAGGATCTATTCAGAGTCATATTTCTAGTTAAACACTATACTAAGTCATAGGAGTTTAATATTCCATTTCTTAATCTTTGAATTTGAGAATCAGATTATTTGTCAGATTCTCAATTTATTTCATTTTATTTTCTCGTTCTTGATTGTAGGCTTCATGTCGCTTTGACGACCTAGTATTTTTTACTAGATTTGTAGAAATATTTCCAAGAAAGCTGATACTGTACCCTGAAGGAGTTGGAGAATAAGAACGAGATACCATCATTAATGAAGTCAACATGTAATTATCAATTAAGGTAAATATATGTATTATATATGTTCAGGTTTATAGTTGTAATTAGGTAGAATAGTAAATTTTATATTTATAGTTTTTAGAATTTTTCCTTTATCCAGAATGCTATTTGTTACATTATGCAATATTTGACCTGTGGTAAACATATTAATTCTAGAATCTTACGGGCAACATTCGCGAATATGCATAGCCTCAGGATGATGTTACGTACTCGGCTCGCCGTATTCTGGGAGCGAAAATAAAATTCATTTTGGCGACAGAGGCTTGCAAAGAGCTATTATGGATAAAGAAGTTTCTGCAGGAAATTGGGCTTAAGCAAGAGCAGTACATTTCGCTTTGCGATAGTTTGAGTGCAATTCATCTTGGAAAGAACCTGACGCTTCATAATCTGTCCAAGCATATTGTTACTCAGTATCATTGGATTCGAGATGTGCTTGAGACAAAAAGCGCGATGTTTGAGGATGTTCACACGGAGGATAATTGAGAGATATGCTCACGAAGGTTCTACCAAGAGGAAAGTTTGAATACTACAGGAGGATCATCTGTTTGACAAGCTCCTCCACCTAGTGGGAAAGGGGGATATGTGTTGGAATTGGGTAAGGTTTCCAACCTATGTGGAGAATGCTCCAGAGAGAGACGAGCGTCACCCGTGTTTTGGGGAAAGTCGAGGAGTTGAAGGCGGAGTTATGTAAAGACTAGGCAAAGTTTGGTCGGAATTCGGTCCACACCGAGTTCGTTCCGAGTTATGATAAACCCCAACTATCTAGGCCTAGGCTGATCGAATTTGGTCTGAGTTCGATTTTGTCGGACTAAACCCGATTTTGAATGTTTTATATGCACCATTGGATCCCATTAACGGTCCAGATTTTGCTGCGGTTTATAAGGAGTATATATAGGTGTTTCCTAACCCTAACAGTTGTAGAAGAATCATCAGATCTACAAGAGATAGAGATCAAAGCTTACAACTTTGGGAGAGAGAAAGAGAGATCGGGGGCTGTTATTATGGAGAGAGAATTTTGGGGGTATTTTTTTTTCTTTCCGTTGTCTCTTGTTCTTTGGAGTTTGTAACCTATTTCTGTCGTCCAAGTAGTTGTGGCGATCAGGTTTGGATTGATGAGAAGTTTGTATCTTCTTATTACATTAGTGGAGGCTTTTCAGGGTTGGACTCCGATCGTCCCATGGTTTTTTTTTCGCAAGAATTTTTCACGTCAAATTGCTATTATTTGCGTTTTGGTTCTCGTGTGATTTTGACAATTTAATTTTTTGCGTCTTTTTTTTATTTTGCTTTTTTCATAGTCTTTTTGGTTTGGAGGAACGATTTTCGCGTTTGATTTCCAATCGTAACTTGCAATTACCCTGCCGGACAGGGACATGCAATTGAGAAAACAATTGAATCAAGTATAGCTCTGTCTTGTATACATAAGAGTTCATAAAGTCCAGAGGGTTAATTGCATTAAATATTCCTATGTTTTACACTTATTACACGGGCCACCTTTGCTTTGAAACTAATTACACAGACACCCCTTATAGTTTCTATTTTCTAACACTGACCATCCTTATAGTTAATAAAATTTACAAAGGAGAGGGGATGGTCTGTGTAATTATTTTTGGAATATGGGTAGTCCCTTTAATACTCATGAAACATATGGAAGGTCAGTGTAATTAACCCAAGTCCAGAAGGGGGAAGTCTACTGGCCAATGGCATTTGGTGGAGAGAGAAGTTGGTGACAAAAGAAAATACATAGATGTGTATATATGCATATGATTGCATTACTATATCAAATATTCAAATGCTTGTAAATTTCCTAAAACCAGAAGAAAGATGGTTGTGGCCAGCTGGATGAGAGTCAGTCGAGGAGTTCACGGACTCACCATAGGCCCCATATGGACCTCTAGCTCATCCAGTAGAAGAGAACAAAATAATTTCTTCACGGGGGGCACTGTGAGTGAGTACTCCCACAATTAAAAGCATTTCTTTGAATGGCAACCACATGGCAAGTTGGGGAGGAGCCAAGCTGTACGTTCTTGTGACCGCCTACCAGTCTTTGTGGTTGCACATATATATGCAGTTTGTGGTTTGTCATTGTGTGCCAACTGTGGACAAACGTAACGTACATGCATCGCATAGTCGTTTCAGAAAATCTGTGCGCTCTATCATGGCCAACTCAAGCACGTTTCGGGAATTTGTTTGGTAAAAGCTTTGGAGGGAGGGAACCTCTCGAATCTTCTTGGGCTTTGTATATAGTGGAAAGAGAGGGGTTATGTAACATCTAGTTTACCACAGTAAACAAATGTTAACTCATAATCAAGTAAACTTTGCTATCGGCACCTGTTTTTAGGTACACTTTGCTATCAACACCTACTTTTTAAGTACACTGCTATCAACACCTACATAGGGAAGAAGGATCCACTTCTCTCAAATTCTTTTACTTTGTTTGTAATTTTTTTAAGATACCCTAACCCACAGTCTAAGAAAAAGAAGAGAGGGTAGGTACAAGACTTTGTCCAAGTTATTAACTTTAGTATAATAGAGTATCATATAATATTTAACATTATAATTTTGGTCTATGTAATGTTAAATATTAAAATTTGGATCTCATATTCATTGTCGATGTTCAAATTTGTAATCAAATTTGAGACATATGGAAACCCAAACTTTAATACTAGACATTACGGAAATTCAAATTCTAATATTAAATATTATATGAGACCGTATTATTAAACAATGTTGCTGTATGGCTAGCTTAGTACTAGCTTATTACTAGCAAATGCTGATGTGGCGGAGAGAGGTAACCAAGTTTACTGGTTTAGCTGGTCAACAACTTTTGAAAAATATTCTTTAAACATTTCTCTTATGTTAATTGGCTCACAAAAAGTTTGGGTGATTACATCTCCCATTATGTGGCATCTGACATGAAAATTGACGTGGCAGCTGACACATCATGTTTTAACCCAAAAAATTTATTGTTAATGTTAACGCTAATGCTAATTTTAATTTAATATTAATATTAGTTTTAATGTTATTGTTAAAATTAATATTAATACTAATTAATGTTAATATTAATATTAATATTCATGTTAATTTGAAGTTAATATTAATTTTAGTATTAATTTTAATGTTAATGTTAATGCTAATTTTAATTTAATGTTAATATTAATTTTAATGTTAATATTAATGTTAATTATAATATTAATATTAATGTTAATTTTAATATTAATGTTAATGCTAATATTAACCAGCTAAACCTGTAACCTTGGTTAACTCTTTTTGCCATATCAGCATTTGCTAGTAGTGAGCTAGTACTAAGATAACCATACAGCAATTTCGATTACTAAATACAGAGTTAGCTCTATCCTGATCCATGAATTATTTTTCTTACATTTTTTAATAGTCCTTTTTAGAGATAAAGTCAAGACTTACTCAAATACCTGTGATATTTATTATACGGACGTGCTACGTTGTTCGTAGACTTGGACTACAGTACTGGCCTGTGGGCCACGTATCGTCTACCGATTGGCCGGGAGCGGGTGGGACCGAAAGTTAGTAGAGGAGGCCAATCGTTTGGCAACACGTGACTCGCAGGCAAAAAAATATTTTCGTTTATTATATCCTCCTTAACCAGAAGGGAGAGGGGGGAACTCTAAAATCATTCTGTCCTCGAATTCATGTTTGGTCAAAATTTTAGACTGTTTTTGTAAAAATTTTAAGGACAACAAGACTTTTACCAACAAACAAAAGGAGATTGTCAGAAATGTGGTGCAATCCGAAAGTGAGCTGATCGGTGAGGTATACAGTTAAGTACAATCTGTCTCTAACCAACTATAGTCATTAAAATCAGTCATGTAACCAAATTGAAGTTGGAGAATGTCTAAAGGTAACACAGATTAGTTTACCAGTAATTAAAAACTTCATGGTTGTGGATTAGACATCACGTAAATTTTGTTTAAAATAGAAGCCGGAAAGACTGAACTTAGATTGTTTAATATAATATTACATTAATTTTTTAGCGTTAATTTGATGAGATATATACATTATATTATTAACAAGTCGAGGACAACATTTCAGCATGCAATTAAGTTATCAACAAATAAAACATTTCCGACATGCATAATTATTCTAACTTTTTTTTTAAAATTCATAATATATATATTCGTGAGTGTACAAAATTTTTGTAATGTTATCAACAGAATTTTTGTCATGACCATTGATAGCTGTAACCAACTAGCATGCATGCATATCAAATTAACAATGCTTTATAATTGTATTAATATATTATTATTTGTAACAGTAATAAAATTCTTGTGGAATATGTTCACGTGAACATATAATATACGTATGTATGTTTCTAGGGTTAGCCCGATCCACTCCTCTGCTCTATAAAATCCCAAGCTCCTCTGCTAGCTTCACTCACTCCATCACTGAAACCTAAGCTAGGGAGAGCTGCGGAGTGCACTGCCATAGCCATGGACTCAACCAAGCTCTCCGCCACCTTCCTCCTCCTCACCATCCTCCTCTCCACCACCCCTCCCTCCCTCTCCTGCGGCTCCTGCCCTGGCCACAACCCCACCAAGCCCCACCACCCCCCGAAGTCGAAACCCAGCCCTAACAAACCCCCCAAGACCCCCAACCCCCCCAAGGTGGGCCCCATCATCCTGCCCCCAATCATCGGCAACCCCCCTGTCGGCGGCGGGCCTCCCATTAACCTCCCTCCCATCGGCGGCTCCCCTCCTTCGACCGGACCGCCGTGCTCCAGCTGCGGCGGCGGCGGCGGCGGCACGACGCCGAAGCCTTCTCCCCCTACGTCGCCTACGACGTGCCCGATCGACACGTTGAAGCTGGGGGCGTGCGTGGACCTGCTGGGGGGGCTGGTGCACATCGGGCTCGGGGACCCGGTGGTGAACCAGTGCTGCCCGCTGATCCAGGGGCTGGTGGAGATCGAGGCGGCGGTGTGCCTCTGCACCACCATCCGGCTGAAGCTGCTGAACATCAACCTGTACCTGCCGCTCGCGCTCCAGCTGCTGCTCACCTGCGGGAAGGCGCCTCCCCCTGGCTACACTTGCACCATCTAGACCGACTGCCCAGCCCACCCCCTACAGGTACCGTACCGTACAATATTCTTGGACTTAGTATGCACATTTGGAGGATATGTTCAATGTGACAGAAATTCCTGATGAACGGCCCTCTATTGGACCCAGCCTAACTTTTTAACCTAGAGCTTACATCCTGTCCAATAGAAGATTGCCACGTCAGTATGCGGTCTCCCTCGATTCGTAAAGAACTGTTCTTAATGTAATATGAATACGGACATGGCGCTGCTATTTGGCCCTAGTTCGTGACTGTCAATCGGTCCCATTGGAGAGGAGGCCCCGATTTTAAGGAATGTGGATTCCGGTGCTAGCATTGAGGACAATAAATTAATGTCACGTGACGGCAGGCCAATTGGCGGTCATAAAAACCTGCTAACAAAATAATATTTCCGATAAAGACAACATACGGATTCAAGGATTTTTTTTTTTTTTGGTATAAGTAGGACATATATAGTCTCTCCTTCTCTAGTGAAAGATAGAACCTAGCCTAGCTCACGTTAGACTGATTCATCGGTTAAATCCAGTTCTGAAGAAAAAAAATCGAGGGTTCTTCATAAAATCTAGCTCACGTTATACCGGACCGGTTGTTTGGCAAAACCGGTCAGATTGCCGGTCCGATCCGCTTCTGACAACACTGGTAAGTAGAGAAAAAAAAAGGAAAGAAATTTTTTTTTGTTAGAGAGACGTAAATGAGGAGATATCTTTATTTGGTAGGTAAGAATTATTTATGGGATATTATGGAAGTATCTTCATAATAGAAGAACTTTATTTGGTAGGAAAAAAAATTATGGAAATATTACTATGTAATTAATAATTTTTTTATATTTATATGATGCATCATCTTAGATGAATCTTTTTATCCAACGACCGTTATGCGTTTCAAGGAAGACCTTATCTACTGTTATCATTTATTTACACTTAGAAAGTGTTGTAATCGAACCATATATATTATACGGATAAGTTTCGTCTTCAGTTGGAAATATTATAAGCTTCTGTATTTTGTCAATAATAATTCTTTGACTGTAATTTTTCAGGTGGAAGGGGCCAATTAATTTGAATGGAAGAATGGAAGGGGAGACGATCAGACGATTTGAAATAAGAGGAATTTGATGGGACATGAGAGGATGTCCTCACTGATGTTTGCTATTTTGACATATTTTTGTACTTCTTTTTATTGCATTTGTACTGTGGTTATTGTTTTGAAAGGATGTTGTTGGCAGGTTTCTGTTAATTTAGTGACATTGGAATGATTGGGAAATCAATTTTATCTGGGCTAATTAGTGTTTAGACCCTGAATTTTATACCAACTTAAAATTTAAGTCATAACATGTCCAATTAAAGAGTTTGGATCCTGAATATTTCTATTTTTTCCATTGTATTTTTTATTTTTTAAAAAGTCATTAATGGTCATTTCTAAGGACATGGGTGCAAACTGAGCAAAGATGAAAATGTGAGAGTTTCTCATAAACAAGGTGTCTTTAAATGCAAAAACTCAAATCTAAGGAGGATTTGTTTGCACTTTATCCGAAGGATTGAGGGTAACACTAATTAAAATAAAAATGGAGGAAGTGGAGATATGATTAACAATTGGGAGGGATAAATACAAATAACTCTTTTTTTAAATATAAAATGGACGGTATAATGGAAAAAAATTGAAAAAATAAATAAAATTCAGGGCCTAAACTTTCTAATTGGACATGTTAGGACCTAAACTCTAAGCTGGTATAAAATCCAGGATCTAAACCCTAATTAGCCCATTTTATCTTGATTAATTCTTCTATCATTTTTGTGGGCCTTGGTTTGGCTTACAATGTTATATTGGGAGTCTGCCTGAAATCAGACAGTAAAGGGTCCCAAAGTAATATTATGGAGGGGAAAAAAAAATTAAAATAGAAGAATTAAAACTTCCAAAGTTTAATAATCCTTCATTTGATTACTTAATACTAGTGTCATGGCACACACAATGCATGTGTAACAACTTGTGTGTAGTACAGTTGTGCATGATTTCGTCCTGTTAGAAAAAATTAAAATAGTTGAAAAATGGTTTGATAAATATTAAAGTAGAAGGTTAAATTTAAGAGGAAAAAAATTCAATAAGAAGTGATTGATGAACTTACCAGACGCATTATAAGTGTCAACCGTAACATTTATCGTTCGGATTAGTTGTCTTATATTAGAAGTGTCAACCGTAACATTTATCGTTTGGGCTAGTCCTTATATGCACTCCACCAGTGTATAATTATCAACATATTACAAACTTCTACCATGAATGGCGGCATTTGCACTTAAAAATAAAATTATAAAATAAATATTTGTAAAGTATTTATGCTTGTATCTTAAGCATAAAATGAAATGAAGTAGATAGTAAATCTTGTTTATATAAATATTAATCGAACACACGTGAAATAGTTTGATATATGATGATAAGTTGATTATATCAAAACATATTGCATTATAAAACCTTATGCGTGATGCTAACTTCCGTCCAAAATATTTTATCAATCTCTTAGCAACTGTAAACGTGTTGTAAAATAGAGATTGCATCTTGTATTAGAGTGAGAGAGAGGAAGGTAGTTTCCTTACAAATTTTCAGATAACCGACCATTGAGGATCCAGTGAACGATTATTTATATTTTGTACAATTTTGTGTTAAATTTGGTTCGAAAATGCTTCGACATATTGCAGTTGTACTGTATACATGATAATCTATATGTTGGTATGTACAATCAATGTTAGACATGTTTGAATAAACTGTTTTTGTTGTACATGAATAGTGAAGCGCTTTGTTCTCCGTGTATGTTTTCTTCTTGTGAGATCCATCACATTGACTTGCCAACTACCATGTTTGTACATATATATTTAACTACAATTTTCTAAGGTAGCTAAGGATTGGTTAATCGACATTTGATGTTATAAAATGAAAAACAAAAGGTGGTCATGGTTTTGTTTAAAGAGAAGACATATTTGTCCTAAAAGATTGTTTGCAAAACTGGATCCAAATTATATATTATAGTAGAGAAAGTCTATAGGTTATACTCATGGCACACACAAAAATAGATTTTAGTATTTTGTGGTCACAAATTAAATTTTAATATACTTGACTTCTTGCATAATGGGATAAAAAATATTATAATATCAATAATCGATATACACCACACTTAATTTTTCAATGCAAACATGATAAACAGAGACCCCAATGCTCATAATGCTTGATGAAAGAATTTGATCCAAAACCAACCAAGTAGTATATAAATATTCTAAACCGATTTGACATGAAATGAACAATGCAACTTTTAATCTAAGGACTTTAATGGAGAAACTCAACAAAAACTTTGATTTTGTGAGTTTGGCGCGCTTGGTAAAGAGAGATTAGAAGGCATGCATACCTTACCTTCCCTAAACCACTTGGTTGGATTTGGACGGCATGTGAGTTCTGGTCAGTCGAGCAGGAGACGGCTCGAATTCCTTCTTGCGGATGGTTCCAGTATGCTGCGGCGGCATCAGCCTAGGTTCGAAAAAGAGGTTGTGGAGAAGGAGAAATAAAGATTTCCAATTTTTTTTTGAGTCGAATGAAGGTTCGGTGGTTTAAAAAAATTATGGTTTAAAAAATTATGTGCGGTTACCTAAACTATTAAGAGAAGTGGAGAGAAAAGAAGACCGTGTATCCTAAAAGATAGGAATAGGTGGTTACGGTAATTTGAAATTAAAAAGTAAGTGGTTTTAAATGACGTTTTTATCCTAAGATAAATATAATTTCATATTTAATAAAATAGATAAACTATATAATTCAAATACCTCTGGTATTTGGATTATATAATAGTATAGATAAAAACAGGTTGGTCCACATATAATTGTGGTGAACATGAAAGCTATCCTATATGTAGTTTGGTTGTGTCCTTAATGAACTCCTTTTCGGTTTATATTGTTGATATTTATAAAAAAATTGATATTGATAGATTCATATCCAATATTTGGATATAAATAACTAGTGTCGGGGAACACGCAATACGTGTGCAATGCGTTAAATTATATAATCGGATATACGAATCGTGTTTATAAATTTTGTTTAAAATATTGATACATAGATATTTAATTTGAAATTCAAATCTTGTGGAAATTTTTTTTGCATTTTTTCAGCCAAAAAGAACTAGAATATTATGTTATTTAAATTCTGTTTTTTCAATTCAAAATATAATATTTAAAATTGACCTTAGTCAAGCGTTAAAAAATTATAGATCAAAAATATATAATATTTAAATTTTAATTCGGTCATTCGTATTGGGATTTCTAATTTCCAGATAGGTTAAAATATGTATGATTTACTAATTTAAATATTTTTTATAGGATACCTTGATAAGGTTTGGATATTAGATTTACACTGAAATACGAAAATATAAAAATATTTGAATATTAAATCTATTTTCTAACTCTTCAAATTTATGTATAAATCCTACGACGCCTATTTATGTTAACATCCTACGACTTGACATTTTAATTAAATGAGAAGTTAGAATAATAATTCTCACCATATATATTGAAACAAAAGTTTTGATATTATCATATTTGAATTATATAATAGAATAGATAATAACAAAATTAAAATATTATTACTTTTGGGTTTAGTAACAAATTTAAAAATGATTTGTTGACACAAACCAAATGTTTATTAGTATTTATTTTATTTCCATCCGTCCTTCTGCAAAATACAATTACTTTTTTAATTTCAGAAGAAAAATCTGTATGCATATGTACGTTAAATGATAATAAATGATAATTTGTAGTGGTGCTTAGTAATTGAGACAGTTTGATGTTTATCATTAAATTTATCAACATTTTTTACATGATTCAAATATAAGCATCCAATATTAAAATAATTTAATATCCCATATATATTACGATAAGTTATATTTGAATTATTAGTATTGAAAAGAAAACATATTCTAGGCCTTATTTCTATTATATCTCATTCTATTTATATTAATGCCAGGATAATTAATTCAAATAGTTTAAATTAGTGCCAAGATAATTATTTGTTTGGACATTTATCATTAAAATAGAATATCATTTATCTATATAAATGATATACAAATTTGATAATTTTTATGGTAAACTTCTTGCAAACGAATAACTAATAAAATATTAAGCATGTAATATTATTCTTATATGAAAGCATGAAGTATAACAACCATGGTGCGGTTATCTTAAAAAGAAAGAACATAACGATATAAAATCATATCAGTACCTTTCTAGAGTATCAATTCTACATGAATTCATGTGTCTCATTTCAGCCATCATCCAGTAACGTCGACGACATCGGATCGCTCCATCTTATTGTTCTTTTTTTTTATGATCCCAACTTTAAATTGGAGAGAGAGAGAATAAAAGAGAAACAGAGAAACAAAAGTGAGAAAGAGAGAGAAACAAAAAATTAGTGCATGGAGAAGAGGTTTGATGGTTTTAGATGGTAGTTAGTTTTAGATAATGGATGTATAAATGACATAATTATTCCTATATAATTATTACTTTAGATAGAAAAGTATATAAGCAAAATAATTATCCATATCCCTCCTATTTGGATTATATTATAGTATAGATAGTTTATCTTTCGGTTTGTTAGAAAATTAGATTAGCTTGAATATTAAGTTGTATGGTCTGCTTGTTATACCCATTTTTTCTTCTATCTGAATGTTGCCGGTGAGGGCTATGATGAGATTATCATTACTATAAATGCGATTGTTAGCAATTCGAGCAGTGATAATTATGGGAATTGTGTGATTCTTAAATTATTGTAGTCGTGATCTTATCATTACTTGTATCTTGATTAGTAATAATCTAAAAGGATGAGAGTTCCTTTGTTGTATTTCTTCCCTTGACAAATAATCACTCATTTTCGTCTCCCTTGGATAATAATTATTCCCTTGGATAATAATTATATTCAAGTATGTTTATAATCATTGTTTGATCTCGTTTTGTTGTATCATCAGAACTATGTTTAGTAATATATGTCACAAGCAATTTTGTCTATGGAGTTTAGTTACTTCTTTGCATCTTTCCATTTGACCTAAAAGTGCCTTGATAAGAGCTTGAAGTCATTTGGTAATGATTGGCGTTAAAATCTAATATATAAGTATATAACAGTATGTGAGAAAAGTGATTGTCTGACCGAGGCCTCCACGGGTCCATTTTTTTACACCACTCATGGAGATCGACAATCCTGTCTCCTTCTAGTTGAATGATTTAGATGAGAGTCTTGGATGTGCACACTTGGCTCCTTTCTTCTTAGTCACTTTATTGTCCCCCTGTCATGGCCCGCATCCGGTATAGGGGCACGAGTGCGTAACAACGTCCAACCTACGCCGCAGAATCGGCGGTAGAACACTATCTAGGTCGCTAACTAACAAACTCATACAATGATAATGTACATGTCATAGATCTCAACTTCGAATAGAGAACAAGTATAAAGATAACATTGAAATACTCAATCACAATCTAAAGCACGATAATATATCAAAGAAATCTAAATACTACAAAATATCAACAACAACAACTAATACAAAATTAAAATACAAGTCTCAGAATTAAATAAAAAAATCTCCATTATATTACAAGCCAAAAGTTCAAATAGAGAATCTAGAACAAGTCAAACTAGAACTAGTCTCTCGGTCACTCCTGAGAATCCGGACCCATGGTACCTATCCCTTCGGATCCATAATAAGTGGGACACAGATCCCCTGAGCAATCATCTAAAAAATACATCTAGTCAGGATGGAACGAGTATATCTCCTCTAGCAGTTCCAAATAAATGACAAAGACTACAAAACAGTTATAGTAAGTAATACTTGATGAACTTGAAAAGATTGAGACATGAAATGAAATAGAACAACAGTTTAACTAAAGAACAAGGAAAATAAATACAGTGAATCAGAAGAGCATGGTAATGAAGACTGTAAATAGAGATAACGAATAGAGGTGATGTCAATCCAGACAGTATAATATGAGTCAAATGTGAACCTACTATAAGACACTAATCCAGTGTGTTTTGAAATACCGCTTTCGGCATGTAAACGGCTAGGGGATAAATACGACACGTCGCACGCTTGACAAGCGTGCGACAGCTATCTTTCCAGATTTGACCATTAGGAGTGGTTCCAATACGATTGAGAATGTTTACATGTCTACTCTAGTATTTCTCCGTCCCGACTAGTACAAATGAATCTATATCCCGACACATAAATAGAATACAGGTCCAGCCAGAAAGTAAGTGGTGCCCGTAGGTGGTTCCAGTAAGTGGTTCCAGAAGTAGGGGCCATACAAGTATAATACATGTGTCACAAGTGAATGAATGTAGAATACCAATCCGTGTCATGACAGAGAATCAAATTGTACTATACTAGAAGCTGAATCATAATGATCATCAGATAAATGAAAAATATCAGAGAATATACTCGTCTGTCGTCCAGATCAATGAATGAGGATCGATGTCCAAAGTGGTGTCACACAAACCTATATGTGAAATATACTGAGTTATATGGTGTTCTAGAGTAAACAGTGAATTTAAATGCACTATTTGTATGCTTCTAGCCTTTCCTAGGTCAATACGAGTCAACTAGGTCAATTGGTGTAATGTCTATAGTTCGTATTACGTATCTTGGTATACGTGTACGTATTCTTGACTCGTATTGCGTATTTCCCTGCATGGTTATTTTGGCATGTCATTGGTTATGGCTTAGCTTGGTTCGGCTTAGCTTGGTTTGGTTTGCTTGTGGGTTCATCATGAACCAAAAGAAAACCCCCACCTACCACTACCACCCTCATTTATATTTCCACCTAACTCTCTCTCTCTCTTCATTTATTCTTCTCCTTCACTTCTTCTTCTCCACCATTTACTCTTCCACCTACCAGGAAAGAGAGCTAGGCAAGTGCAAACTTGCTTCATGATGGATCTCAAGTTTTATTATTCCATTCTCTTCCTTACTTGATTTTAAGACTCTTTAGAACTTGGCCTTTGTCATTTTGATGGATAATTTCTTGTAGATCTAAGTTTATAACTTTTCGGTTTTTCTTGGTTTTGATCTCCAAAACTTGGTTATTTTCGAAAACTAATGGTTCTATGTTGTAGAGAATTCAATTTCATGCAGTTTTGGCTTTTGTTTCGCTTGATTTCGACTTCGGATGAGGAAGTTATGGCCAAAACAATTTTGGTCAAACTTTTATGTTCATCTGCAGCATGAGGCACATGTCGCAGTTGGCCGCATATGATGTCGCTGTTGAGCCGCATGAGCCGCATATCGCAGTTGGCCGCATATGATGTCGCAGTTGAGCCGCATGAGGCACATGTCGCAGTTGGCCGCATATGATGTCGCTGTTGAGCCGCATGAGCCGCATGTCGCAGTTGGCCGCATATGATGTCGCAAAATGAGCCGCATGAGGCACATGTCACAGTTGGCTGCATATGATGTCGCAAAATGAGCCGCATGAGACACATGTCGCAGTTGGCCGCATATGATGTCGCTGTTGAGCCGCATGAGCCGCATGTCGCAGTTGGCCGCATATGATGTCACTGTTGAGCCGCATGAGGCATGTCGCAGTTGGCCGTATATGATGTCGCTGTTGAGCCGCATGAGGCACATGTCGCAGTTGGCCGCATATGATGTCGCTGTTGAGCCGCATGAGCCACATGTCGCAGTTGGCCACATATGATGTCGCTGTTGAGCCGCATGAGCCGCATGTCGCAGTTGGCCGCATATGATGTCGCAGTTGAGCCACATGAGCCGCATATCGCAGTTGGCCGCATATGATGTCGCAGTTGAGCCGTATGTCGCAGTTGGCCGCATATTTTGACTATTTCTAACTGTTATATGTCCTAATTAACCGAATTGTGGCTCAAATTTCTCCTAACTCCCAAAGTAGAAGTTGTAGATCTTTTCCTTGGCAACAAGAATATGCCACTAGTTATTTTATGCAAGTTTCTCTCATTCATAATATTGTAAGAATAGAACACGATAGTGGCCCGCCGTGGCGCACTCTTGACAAGTAAACTGACATGATATATCTCGGCATGCTGTTACGACAGCTAGCCTGACATGACAAGTATGAAAGACTTGGACACCGTAGGTGATTGTGTTTGTACAAATAAACTAGTACTGTCTTGCATCGTGTCTAGGATGGGGACCCCTGAGTACCACGGTCAGGGGTACCTACTGAAATTGACTAAGGCTAATTAACTAGAATGATTCAGTAGTCATGAAGAGATTCCCAGCTACAGGCAATCCCGTTATCTGGGCGCATTCAGTGGACTTGTAGCCTACCGACGAGTAGGGCACATTTCCAGCACACAGTCATGTGTTGCATTCTTCCTAAATGAACATTCAACCTGGATAACCGGATGGACTGCAGGGCTTATGGCTGTTGGAATAATCTCATTGCATCTTGCTAGTAACTAGGCTTGTGATAACCCTAGTTAGTTAAAAGTATCAAGCCGTACTCTTGATTGGCCATGATTGATTGGATGGAGTTTATTCCAGCTTAGTCTTATCCTGATCCTATGCAAGATTGTAACATGACATGATTATTGATGTTTGTCTTAACAATAACGATCGGGGGTCCAGTTCTGTTCAGGCGAAGGGTTATAACCCCGGTCCTTGTTTGGTTTAAGAGTTGTAACCTGGCTCCCGGAGCAGTTCTGTGTCCTCTCTTCGTTATTGTCTTATTGCAACCCCATGTCATGTTCGTCATGTTTTACCTTACCTTAATACCATGATTAATTATGCTGGCCTTAGCAATAAAGATCAGGGGTCCAGTTCTGTTCAGGCGAAGGGTTACAACCCCTGTCCTTGTTTGGTTTAAGGGTTGTAACCTGGCTCCCGGAGCAGTTCTGTGTCCTCTCTTCGTTTATTGTCTTCACTGTACCAATAGTATTTGAGACGGGTTTCTATTCAGGTGAAGGGCTGCAACCCCGGTCCTTGTTTGGTTTAAGGGTTGTGACCTGGCTACTTGAATAGTTTCCTCGTACTCAGTTTACTGTTGTTATCTCTATTATTATCAGTTCTTTATTTATTATCTCTAATATTCTATTGTGATATGCTAGTTTTAGTTTCTAAGTGAAGCCTCCTTTGTGGCACTTGCTCTTCTGGGGTATGACCCAACTGGTTTTGTGTGGCCAGATATCGGAGCAGCACCAGAGGATCCACCTGTCTTCCAGCCCGATGGTGACCACCAGGCGTAACCAGGGCAACGAGTGGGTTTCTTTTGTCCTTCCACTCTATTTGTAAAATTATTCTTTTGAGGCGTTTAGCCGGCGAGCACGTGTTAGCTCGTATTGCACCTTTATTTACTGTCTGCCTACGGGCTGTAACATGATTGACAAATGCTAGGGTTGATCATGTATTGACTAAAACTCTTGCTAGTCCTGACATTTTGTACGACTAGCTTCATGATCATCCAATATGTAATGTATGGGATGCCTTACTATTGTATATTGATGCTCTAATATCTTGTGACTGTTACTACTTGCTTGTGATTGAGACAATAGGCTTGTTCTTGACCATAGGAGACTGATGGATTGTAGTTAAACCCTCATATATCTAGACAGCCGTGACCGTATAGTGACGTGGATTCCATTTCATTATACGTAGATGGCTATGTCTGCCCCCGCTCTCCAGTATTCTGGTTCTAGGGCGTGACAATTGGTCAACTCTGGGTCAACCTTGGTTCTTTTGCTCTAAACATTGAGTATTGAGACTATTTACTAAGTTCTAGGTCATAATTTAGATATGGTGTAATCGTATCAATACCATATCTTAATCCTAGATTTTAACATATCAATATATATACTATACCCCTATATTATGACTATAGGGTACACTAACTAACCCCTTAACATCTACTAATATTATATAAATATAATGTATACATGATTGATATAAATATATATATAATGACCTATATTAGGACTGAACTCACATATGGGAATGATACTAGACGGGTAGGACAGAACTTGAATGATGAAAGGGGACAACTACTCTAATGTAAAGGACTTGGACACCAAGGTATTCCAACTGAAACCAAAACAAATCAAAGGCTAAATATACTGTAACCAAGGACAGAACACTAGATGTGTATTAGGATTGAATGTTTAGTTCAAGAATGAACTTTAGATGGGTAGTAGAGACTGATACTAGGAGATGGACTGCACTACCAACTGTTCAAGAACTGAACTAAAGCTAATATAGGACAGAAATGCAAGGGTAATCAAGGGGCTGACCTAAACTGAAGGAATGGACTGGTACAACCAAACTTGAGGCACCTCTTATCCCAGAAATTACCTATACAATAAACAAGGATGCTACTAGGTAATAGTGACTGACACAATTAAATGTGGACCATTACTGGGAATGAACCAACATCCCAAAACCCGACTTAGAATGAGAGGACAGAAGCATTAACAAATAGGACTAAGACCTATGTAATGCAGGACAACATCAAATGGGTGACTGAACTTAATGTTCAGGTATTGACTGACCTATGAGGAAGTCTGGACATTACTAAGTTCAAAGAAAACTGAACTAAAATGTAGGGAATTGAAACATTAGATGGGGCTGAACTATATACATTGCAGGGTTACAAAGTGGTGAAGAAATGGACAGTACAGATAAGACTGAACAGAGCTATGATCATTAGGATATAGTGTGGATTGATACTTATGAAGTATGCAAGATAGAACTTATAGATGGGCTACACAATTAGCAATGTAGGACTGCTTCATGTATGCTCGACTGTTCATTTAACTGGACTAAACTGGAATGGACTTAACCAAAAAGAAGACTAAATTATGTGGAAAAAGATACTGAACATAAGTTGGGTGACTGAACATAAAGGATGGACTGTTATATCCTATTCGATTTGATATAGGCAAACCCTTATATTCCTAATGCCAAAATCCTATATTAGGTTTCCCCTTCCCTTAACATATGCCAAACCCCATAATGGGCTGATAACCATGAGCTATAGGACTTCAACTGCTAGCCTATCCATGTCTCCCTCTAATTTATATATCCTATAGACAAGGACCTGGGATTTTCCCCATCCCCTGCTGCCAAATGGCCAAGGCTAAGGCTAAGGCTAAGGCTAAGGCTAAACTAATATAGGGTGGATGAACTAAGTCTACTAATACATGGACAAGGGCTTAACTCATGGACTGAATCATAGATGTAAGGGTGTAGGCAACTAGAAGGGGACTGAATATTACTTAGATACAAGGATTTGATCAAAGAGGGTGCAGGGCAGAACCTAGTGAACTCTAAGCAGGGACTTGTCATACATGAACTTTCAAAATGAAGGACTACATAATGTAGGTAGGACAGGACATACAAAAATGTAGTGGACAGTATATCCTAAGGTCTGATATATGAAGAGATGTTAGGCTAAGAGAACTATATCCTTCACTAAAGAATCCATGAAGATGTCATCTCATACTCGAGTCATCGCACTTCATCTCATTACTGAGCGGCAGTCCAAACAGGACTGAACAAGATGCAGTTTGGGGACTGATGCTCTAAAATATGAAGGTCTGAACTAATATTGAAAGAGGGAAACTGATACAATAGGGTATATGTGGGCTAATTCCAGTTAAGGGGACTGGACACATCAAAAGATAGGGACTGCACATTAGGGACTAACTGAACATAATTAGAATGAAGGATAGGCTAAAGTACTGAAGCACTTGCAGGTAGAGGACTGGACTTAATGGGACTGAGTAAAGGCAATACATGGATGTAAATGGACTGATACATGGGAATAATATGGACTGATATCATAACTGGACTGAACAGTCATACCAAGGTACTCCCTCATCCTCTTTAACTGATAAAGATTCAATTAGATGGCTGGATAATATCCAAAACTCAAATGGACAGACATTTGGATATGAACAAACTGATACAAGTCCCAAGAGGACTGAACCTAACCTGAACAATAATGTATTTTGGGACTGAGCAATGTAGGGGATATGGACTGAACAAACATATCATTAGGACGGACTGATACTAATATGAATCCAAAGGAAAAATGAACAGGCAACTTAACCCAGGTGGACTGAACAGATAACATGGACAACCTATTGGGGACTGGGACATCAAGTGGTTATGCATGACAGTAGCATATGAGGATATGTCAAGTTATGATGGACTAAAACTCAAAGTTGGGACTGAGCCAATAACCTATAGGACTGAATCACTAAAACAAATATAGAATGAAACAACTAAAACAAATGTAGACTGAAACAAGATGTGCCCCAACTGAACACAAGTTGTATCAAGGACTGATACAACATGCAATACAAGGACTGAACCATATAATGAATTAGGGACTGATCTCAGGTTGCAATGTGGACTGACATAATGAGGGGGACTGATATGATATACAATAGTAGGGACTGCACAGTCCAAATTGGGACTGAACATGATACCTGTGAGATGATACTTAGGATAAAGATTGACATAGGATGTAGGGCTCGACCAAAACAAATGGACTGCACAAGAGGATAACAGTACACTATATGGAAACAGGGCTCACATCTTCTATACCCCCAAATCAATATTACCACTTCTAATATACTGCTACATGCTAGATAATCACATCAATGTTAATCCCATAGCAAAGCACACCCAATACAAAGACCAAACTGAAATTAGAGCAATGGGGTGCCCTTTGGATCATTTTGTCAAACACTTGGCGTGTGTATTGGATACGTCCATGATACGCACCCCAAATGGATTCAAACTTGACCCCAAGCTCACCCACATGTTCTAATTCACTAGCATGACCTAACAAACCTATTTTACAAACCCTAGAAATCTCATTCTCGGATTTCCTCCAAAATGGATCAAAATACAAAGAGAAAAATCTCCAAATGAGAGGAGAATGAGTCAAAACTCCTCTCCATAGCTAATCTAAAGCATGGGGGTACCTAATGAATGCCTCTACACTAATTTGATAGAAATTAATGGGTTAGAATATTCATACCAATTGGGAGATGGATTCCTAATAAAAATGGATCCAAGATTCAAAAGTCCTTCAAGCTCCAAGTGCTCCAATCCCTCCAAGCTTACCAATAGAGCCTTCTCCTCTCCAAGGGAAAGAGAATGAGGCTAATTTGTGGAAATTTGGAGACAATTTAGTGGTAAGAGCATTTGGGAAAGAAGCTCCTAATTAGGGTTAGGATTTGGAGTGAAATAAGGAGGAAGAAGATGAAGTGGGGTTTAAATAGAGGGGTGGGCTGCCATGAAGGGTTTAGTTTAGGGTTTTGGCTAAGTTGAAATGTCCACTAAGCCCCTTCTCTAAGTCATGACAAGATTAGGAATTAAACCTTCCTTCCTAATTAGGTGTTTAGTCAAACCTTCTAGCTAATTCTTCTAATCTAGCTAGAAACCATCTAAAGTTCAATTAGACTAGTCCTAATCATCTAGTTGGGTGGTCACGACAAGTTGGTTTGGGTCTTCTACGATCATTAACCACCGTTCTAATCTAAAGGCTAACCATTAACCATATTCAAAAATATAACACATGCATCATATTAATTATTTAAATAATTAACCAAAATATAAAGTTTAGTTTTGAAAAAATAATTATCACGATCCGCACCCGGAGTAGGGGCATGAGTGCGTGACAGCGTCTCAGCCTACGCCGCAGAAACGTCGTTGAACGCTGTCTAGGTCTACTATCTAGCAACAATTATAATATCAAAACATGTCGAGATGGTCAACTCCAAACGGAGGACAAGCAATGACAATATAATATACTCAATCACAATATTCTAAGAAGGATAAATGATACAGAAAGATAAAGACAGCAAGATATGAAAATATTCAAAAAATCCAACACAAAAATAATACAAGTCCAGAATCTCAGAGTCAACAATCTTTAACACAAATTCTAAAATAATAACATGCCAAAGTATTATCTGGAGACAAACTCCAGTACAAGTCTAATCTAGCTGAGCTACCACTAGTGCCTCATCGGCTGGAACTAACCCCTGCTGGACTAGGGTCTCCCGGTCTACGTCCACTGTCATCAGGGCATAGTAGGTAGGACACTCGTCCTCGTCGTCATCTGTAAAATTTTGTCAACATATCCAGTCAGGATGGAACGAGCACAATCTCCAATAACAGTTCTAGTTAGACGAAAAAGAATATATAGCAGTAAATAGAGAGAATATACATATGAAATGGAGGGGTACATGAAAGTAACATGGCAAGGTTAAAGCTGTAAACTATAGCTAGAGCAATGGCAAGAAAACTGATCATATCATGTACAAGAGTCAAGAATCATACTATCTATGCGAGTGAATACTAGCTTTGACATGTGACCGGCTTGGGAACTTGCACAATGTTTATGGTCTGGGTTAATCATACGTAGGGTGTATGATTAACACTCACAATCAATACTTGCATAATAGGGGTATGAC
This sequence comes from Iris pallida, assembly GCA_029216955.1. Lineage (NCBI taxonomy): Eukaryota > Viridiplantae > Streptophyta > Magnoliopsida > Asparagales > Iridaceae > Iris > Iris pallida. Next base: position 3,067,425 of record JANAVB010036819.1, read on the forward strand.
CACATATCTACACTAATACTTCCCGCCCCCGACTGATACAGTAGATCCAACCATGACACGTTATGACACGGATTCTCTGAGAAGGTCGCGAGCCTTCACAGGAATTGTGTCTATACAATGCACAAGGAACAAGGACAAGGTTTGCACAAGATATACCAAAGAATATAAGGAATAACACCTCGTGACGGCAGACAAATACCAATCCGTATGAACAATGTGTTAAGAGAACAAGGATATCTACACTAAATACAAGAAACATAGACTCGTCTCACAGTATCGGTATTTATATACGGATACGTATTTTGCAGCATATTTCATATTTTCATGGTTTCCGGAATACTTTAAATTTTTCCCAAAACTATAGTTTTTCTTCTTGATCGGCATACCGCCGGTATACCGGAGTATACCGACGACATACCGCCCGGACATGTTTTCTACACTTTAGATATTTTCGGTTTTTGATATTTTCATGAATAGTGTTTTGAATATTTTCGTGAATAGTGTTTAGATATTTTCGTGAATAGTGCTTGGATATTTTCGTGAATAGTGTAGATGCACTCTATTATCCAATGGACAATTGGTTTTGTTTGAATGGCCATGATTGACTTAGATTTTCACATGGATCATGATCCAACGGCTAAGATTAATTCCCCCCTTATATATAAACCACTTCACTTTCTCTCTCCTCTCTCTTTTCATTCTCTTCACACTCTCTTCATTCTTTCTTCCTTTCTCTTCCCTTGGAGCTTGCCAAGAGCTTGACCTCGAGGTCTAGAGTGTGGTTTCGTGCCCCTCTTGGTGGTGGAGTAGAAGATTAGGCTTGGAGCTTAACCTAGGCAAGTACATCTTGCCAAATTCTTGAACAATAGTAATCTATTGTCATTTTTGTTTTTCTTGGTATTAAATGCTTAGAATTTTCCTAAACTCATTTTGTTAAATGTGTTTTCCTGATAATTCTCGTATATGTGCATGTTTCCAAAAATTCATTTAAACAAGATTTGATTTTCTGTTAAAATCCAATAGTGACTTAGTAGAAAAACTTGGTATCAAGAGTGATACTAGTGTTACCATCATGGATCTTGGTCACATATACATGTATGAGGTCCTTACCTAGCTAGTATACATGGATTTTGAGTTTGGTGGCAATCGGGACTCGTTTCGGTGTTCCGAGAACCCCTGTTTTGGAGTATTTTGAGATATTGATCTATCAAATCTTTGAATTTGTGAAATCTAATAGTTCCATGTTGTAGGAAATTCAATTCTATGCAATTTTGACTTTTGAAAGTCCGAATTTCGATTTAAAATGAAGATTTTATGGCCGAAACAAGTTTTAGCAATTTTTTGAATTTTGTTGCTGTTTGAAAAACCGGTATACCGCCGGTATGCCGCAGTATACCGCCGGTATGCCGTTTTTGGCACCAGAAACTTACTGTTTTTAGTCCGGTATACCGCCGGTATGCCGCAGTATACCGCCGATATGCCGTTTTATGCTGTTTTTGTCCGGTTTTGCCCGTTTTGGCCCGTTTTTGTCCGTTTTTGATATTTTCTTCGACTGTAATGATTTCTTAACATTATAACATGATCTTGCTCAGTTAGATAATGATTGTACAACCTATATAGACTTGATACTAGCACATGTTCAACCATTTTATGAAATGTACTTAGCCTTGATTATTCTTCTCCACCTACCATGATATGTCTTTGGATAGATTCTTTCTTACAAGCTATGATAATTGTTGCCATGCCTTCTTGCTTACTTGATAGTGATCCGTCGTGGTGCACTCTTGAACATATCTCTTCTTGCTTACATGATAGTGGCCTGTTATGGCGCACTCTTGATTCTAGTACATGTCTAGCTCCTTGATAGTGGCTCGTAGTAGCGCACTCTTGTCTTGATATTGTCATGTCTTGTTGTGGCTTGTTGTAGTGCACAATCTTGCTTATCTTGTCCAGTCTTGCATGTCTCATGTCTAGGATGGATTCTGCGGATTGCCACACCTAGAATCCAACAAGAAAAATGTTAAGGACTAAACTACTAGCTTGATTACCTAGATCATTGGAGACTTTCCCGGTTACCTGCTATCCCTTTTGATCTTGGCCCTATATATATATATATTGGGATTTGGAGCTATCTGTCATGATGAGCACTCTTCAGCACACCGTCGAGTGGGACACCTCTTTAGGACACATGTATCTTACTGCAGTGTGTCTGCTATACTTCTTTTCTTTTTGCCCGGATCATTCAGGTAGTAGCAGGCGGGTAACTGGACTT